>CM055901.1:37141738-37255615 GCA_029582155.1 Panopea generosa | reverse complement strand
ATTTTTGGCAACTTTTATTTATAAAAAAATGATGAATGATTTTATTTATACAACTTAATTATAAATTACTAATTAGAAAAAAATGTGTTCATTACCCTTTATAAATAAGAACTGGAAGCATTTGAGTAGATAGCTCTTTCATAAATACAACGCATATATTTACAGCAACATTAGATGTAGCAGGACTTGTAAATTGTGCTGACATGGAATTGTCAGAAATACAGACATTACAGCTGGGCTTACTGTTAATGTTGGCAGTTTGGAACTATTCTGTGTCTTATATATTTAAATACATTTGTTCCAGTGGGCCAGCTACTTAACCCATATTGTCTTCTTTGCAGCACCCCTAGAAAGTTAGATTTAGAAACCAAATCCACCCTGTTTGATTGCTTCCTTGTTTGTGAATACTCCCATATTTATAATGATAGGCTGATCCATTGCTTATAGAACCAACCAGTAGTTTATTAATTGTCCAGCTTATACATGATTTCATTCTAAACATAACTTTTATAGTTTATTACTTAACTCCCTTTGATTATTGAACAATTACTTTATAAGAGAAACTTAGGTGGTGAAGCCAGGTTGCCTCACATTGTATGACTTTGGTATGGTAAACTGATGATGATATAAACTAATCCTGGGGCCTGTTTCACTGACAATCTTCACTAAACTTTACATACAAACAATTGGGACACTTACAACTGTTTCATTAATGAAAAGTTATTTCAACAAATAATTACAGACTTAAAACATTCTTATGATGATTTTTATAGAAACATCAGACTGGTGCATTTCAGAAATTCAAAGTAAACAGTTAGAAGATTGTAAACTTGCAAATGTTATTGAAACAGACCCCAGGGTTTTACTTCAGCTCTTTAATGATTTCTTTGTCATGTTGGTTTTCTTAAACAATCCAAAAATTTGAAAACAGACTCTCATTTGATGATAAAGATAAAATAGTACTGGCTTGATTCAAGTCAGATTGTTAGGATTTAATCTTCAATTTTGTCATATCAGCCTGGATGTAGGTCTGACTTAAATTGTTATTGATAAAATCATACTGTGCCTTCTTTCTACAATCATTCAACTATGGGTGCCCGAGTATCTTGACAATTTCTGTCTGAAGATCAAGTAAACAGTCTTCCACAGTATATTAAAAGATAGACAACTGTTAGTTTGGGAGCATGAGAAACAAATTTGAAAACTTTAACAAAATAATATACCGGTTGCACAATACCGGTAGTTTGTCAGGTTTTTTTGGGGTTTTTTTAAGAATAAATTGATGGAAACCAACAGTAACTATAAGCATCGAAGGTTTTCCAAAGAAATGTGATAAAGTGGCTATACAATGTATTGTAGTGTAAGATGGTATTGTTTTAATTCTTTTCTTGTCAGGCAAGTTTTTTTACAGAATGCTTGGCTATCATTGCTTATATTGTATATAATAATTTAACGCTCCACATTAAGAAAAATTATTATTCATTACCTAATGTCTGCTTTACTTGACATATCTTTTTGAAAATGAAAATAACTTTGACATGCATTGCATTCATGTCATAACAGCATTACCTGCATTGATCATGTTTATCTCAGAAATATTCATTTAGATATTTTGTGGACATGTATCTGTTCATGTTATTTATACAAAAACAATGTTTTTAAGATAGGCTGGAAACTTGTAAACCGTAAACACACTACTTAATATGATAAAAAAAAACAACGAAGAAGCCAAAAAAATCACTTTTTTTTTTAAAAGTTACCATTTTTCACAGTATGATGAAAACTTATTTGACTTAATTTTAAATACCATTATACTAGTGGTTTGTCACTAAACTTGTGCGAGAAGCTTGTCTTGTCCATGTAAGGAGGTTTGTTTACTCTGTAACAGCAGCTGGCTGACTCCTACGACAAACTTGTCCAAGATCTTCACAATGAGATGAACTGGATCTCTGATGTTGAACAGCTCCTGAAAGATGATCAGCCTGTCAGTGAAGAAGCTTACAAAGCTCAGAGTCAAAGGGAAGCTCTAAAGGTTGGTGATGTACAATGTGCTTATTATCTTGAAAATGTCCTCAAGATTTCTTATATGGTTTAGCTATTTTAAAAAAACACAATTTATGTTATGAAGGAATAGACATACCTGCAAATATAGTTAAAAACTTAATGGTAGTAATTTTTACTGAATTGACAATATATATATTTACTCTGGAATGAATGTTGCAATAATACTATATAGGTACACACAACCATTATAACATTGGCACTATCAGCTTAGACAACACAAATTGTTTTCTGTACAAGTTGTTATACCCTTAACAAATAATGTTAATGGTGCAGGAGAGCTAAACAGGAATCACACTTCGTACTGTTGCATCCAATTTCAACTGGAAACTTGTTAGAATGAAATAATGCTGTGAGTAGACTGGATAGAGAGGAAGGTTAGAGTTGTGTATCGACCTAATGGAGTAAAGGTCAAGGTAATCATTGCTTTAAAGAGAAAAAACTGTTTCCTACTGATACCTATGAGATATTGACACAAAAATGGGTGAATAGGTACACCAAATGTACCTGAGGTAGGGGTAGGAATTACAGTGATAGGTCTAGTTTTCAGTTTTCAATATCCTTTGTGATTCACATAGTCACGTTTGTACTTACAAGAAAAACTCAATTTGACCAAGTTCTAGATGTCAGTTTTTGAGAATACATTGTAACCTATGTGTTATTGATATTCAAATCCCTATCTAATACTTGTTCATTTTATCTAATCACAGGCCTTGCATGATGATGTGCTGAAGCACCAGCAGCCAATCAGATCGCTGGTTTACCAATCAGAGCAACTGGTGGAACATCATCAGGAGGAGTTAACTCCAGAACAAGTGACAGAATTACAGAACCTGGAATCTGGCATTAAGACCTCATTCGGCAAAGTATGTAGAAATATACATTATGAAACAAGATCTATTTAACTGTAATTTTTAGCTCGCTGGGACGAAGTCCAAGGAGAGCTATTGTCATGACCCTGGCGTCTGCGTCTGTAGACATCCAGGTTAAACTTTTGCGTTTTAATTTAAGATATCTATGCAACCACTCATTGGATGTGAATGAAACTTCGCATGTGTGTTCACCATCATCAATGGACCTCACAGAAAACAACCATAACTCTGGATTGCATTTTGGCACATTTATGGCCCTTTTTGGACTTAGACACCCAGGTTAAACTTTGCGTTTAGTTGCGTTTAAGTCTAAGATATCTATGCAACCACTCATTGGACATGAATGAACCTTCACATTTGTGTCCACTATCATTAAAGGAAAACACACAGACAAGAACCATAACTCTGGATTGCATTTTGGCACAGTTTTGGCCCTTTTTGGACTTAGACACCCAGGTTTAATTTTGCATTTAGTTGTGATTAAGTTTAAAATATCTATGCAACCACTCATTGGATGTGAATGAACCTTCACATGTGTTTTCACTATCATCAATGGAACACACACAGACAAGAACCATAACTCTGGATTGCATTTTGGCACAGTTATGGCCCTTTTTGGACTAAGACACACAGGTTTAATTTTGCATTTAGTTGTGATTAAGTTTAAAATATCTATGCAACCACACATTGGATGTGAATTGACCTTCACATGTGTTTTCACTGTCATCAATGGAACACAAAAAGACAAGGATAATAACTCTGGATTGTATTTTGGCCCAGTTATGGCCCTTTTTCGACTTAATTTTTCAGGTTAAAGTTTTTTATCAGGCAAGATATCTATGCAACCACTCATTGGATATTAATAAAACTTTGTGTGTGTGTTCAACATCATCTACGAAACACACAGAGACAAGAACCATAACTCTGGGTTGCATTTTGGCAGAGTTATGGCCCTTTTTGACTTAATTTTTCAGGTTAAATTTTTTTATCAGGCAAGATATCTATGCAACCACTCATTGTATATGATAAACTTTGCATGTGTATTCACCATCATCAATGGAACACACAGAGACAATAACCATAACTCTGAGTTGCATTTTGGCAGAGTTATGGCCCTTTAAGACTTAATTTTTCATCTGTAGACACCCAGGTTAAACTTTTGCATTAAGATGCATTTAAGTTTTGGTGTTTGCCTCCAATCTCAATCTTTGCATGGGTGGTGAGTTTTATCCCATCGGCAAGCTTTGTTGTCTTCTGACAACTCTTGTCTAGTAATGTTGTTTACATAGTCTCTTAGTATAAATGCAAACTTAATATCTCTATCAGTTGCATTGTAAAGGTCTGACTCATTTTAACCAAGTGATATGTATTTGCTAGAGCATAAAATTTAGAGTATTTCTTTTCATGGAAAAACTTCAAGAGTTTTGTTAAAAATATATTCAAGTTGCCCTGTCAAGGGTAATTTATTCTTGATTATTTTATTTTAGGTTCAGAAGACTTGTGAATCTCGAGTAAAGCACCTTTCTGCTGCTACTGAGGAACTAACCAAGTTTGAGGCAGAGCTGCAGAAGTTTACAAATTGGGTTGAAACTACAGAGAAGGAACTGGACAGACAAGTGGATGCCGTCCAGAACTTTGACAATATTCGACGTATCACAGAGCAGCATAAGGTATCCTACCATATCTACTCAATAACGTTGAAAAAGGAGTGGAACTTATTTTAAGATCAGTATTGTAGTTTTGAGAGACTGAATTTATTGGTTGGTAATTCTCAACATTCTATACTTGATGGTTTATGGTCAAATGGTGGTCTTCCTGCAGTAATACTTCACTGACCTGCTTGTAAAACGCACAATGCTTGTTATTTATTTGTCCATTTTATGTTAACAACTTTATAATTTGTTTTTACAGGAGATGTCTTCAGATATAGTTGCCCATGGTGCTGATCTTAGATATCTGTCCTTCTCTGTTACCAAGTACATGGAAGAGGCCAAGGTTAGTTTGAACTTTCTCTACCAGTAATACTCAATATGCCATCTATAACCTGAAATGTGTTGAAAATGTTGTTAAAATCCCTTTTTAAAAAACAAAACATATTTTACAGAATTATGAAACAAGTTCTTAAACGTTGACAAATGGAAGTTTTCCTTCGTAGAGCTAGCACGGAGCATATGCTGACAAACTGTCTTGACAAATGGAAGTTTTCCTTGGTAGAGCTAGCACAAAGCATATGCTGACAAACTGTCTTTACAAATCAAAGTTTTCCTTGGTAGAGCTAGCAAGGAGCATATGCTGACAAACTGTCTTGACAAATCGAAGTTTTCCTTGGTAGAGCTAGCAAGGAGCATATGCTGACAAACTGTCTTGACAAATCGAAGTTTTCCTTGGTAGAGCTAGCACGGAGCGTATGCTGACAAACTGTCTTGACAAATTGAAGTTTTCTTTGGTAGAGCTAGTATGGAGCATATTCTGACAAACTGTCTAGCCAACGAACACCAAGCATCAAGCTAATAAATTAAAGAAACTTTATTTAAGATGTCAGATACTAATGGTCATTAAAATAAGTTTGATAGGACAGTCACTTTCTATGGTCACCAAACAAAAATAGGTATTTTATGGTGTCATATAATACTGACTTTATACAGATTTATAGCTATAAAAATGTGACAGTATTTGATATTATTTCATTTTGATAATAATTAAAATCACTTTATCTTGTCAAGAATTTACTTTTAAGTAACTTGTTTCAGATACACAAACTTGAACTTGACGCTTACAAAGCAGACAGGGTAAAACCGAGTCGTCTTAGCCGCACCAGTTGGATCGCCATGGACAACAAAGAAGTTGAGCTGGTGAAGGAGAAACAGAAGGAATCTGAGTCACGTTATAAAGATCTCAAATCTCGGTGCAATACTTTTGGTGACAAACTGTCTCAACTGTCAACCAAGCAGAAAGAATTTAATGATGGAGCTTGGACCATGCTGTCTTGGCTTAGTGATGCTGAAGAGAAACTAAGTATGACTGGACAAGAGGCATCTGCTCCTGAACCAGAAGCTCTCAGAGACCACTTAGAGAAGATGAAAGCACTTGGTAATGATGCTATTGCTCATAAAAATCAAATGGTTGAACTTGAGAAGAATGGTAAAGAAGTTGTAGCACAGATGAGAGAATTGGGTATTGGTGGTGATCAAATTGAAAAGATACAGGAAATGATTAGTGATCTTTCGGGTCGTCATGAAGTTGTCTCTGATGAAATTAATGAACGTGCCAATGATCTCCAGACTGCAGTAACAAAATCTCAAGGTGTCCAAGATGCTGTTGAGCAGTTACTCACATGGTTGAAAGAAACAGACAGAAAACTAGACCTTCAGAAACCAGTCAGTCTTAATCAGGAAAAACTTAATGAACAAGCACAGAAACTAAGCATCATTGAATCAGATATAGAAAGTCACAAACCCAGTATTGATTCTGTGAAGCAGGCAGCAAGTGAGTTAATAAAGACCTGTGATCTAGATATGGCCAAGTCTCTTGAGGCTAAGATTAGTGACATCGGTGCTAAATTTTTAGCTGCACAAAAGAAGTGTAGGGGTTCCTCAAAAGAAGTTTCAGAGGTTTCTGATAAACTTACAAGATTTAATGACAAACTTGACTCATTGAAGAGCTGGATTCAATCAAACACAGATGATCTCCAGTCATCAGAGTGGAGTAGACGCCCAATAGATCAACTTAAGGTCAAAGTTGAGGATGTCAAATTGGAGAAAGATCGCCAGCTTCTTGCAATGGAGATGTTGCAAACACTTGGACATGAGCTAACAGAAGATCCAAGAACTGGAGATCCAGCATCCATCAAGATGGTTCTTGGCAATTTGAATCAATTGTGGACAAAGTTTGACCAATGTCTCGATGAACGTGACTCAGAAGCAAGCTTGAAAGAGAGTAGAGAGAATGACTATGATGCAATAAAACAGGAAATTGTACGCTGGTTGACAAGAATGGAATCAGATGTAGATACATTTGACCCAGTAGCCGTTGATATGGATGTGGTAGCCAGACAGATAGAAGAGCTACAGGTAATTGTAGAATTGTTATGATTATCTTTTCTGTCAACCAATACTTCATCATAGTATATAAAACATGTCTTTAATTTTGCTGGTAACAAGATATATATGTAGTCTCAATTTATTTCATGTTTGAGAAATATTGTAAAATGGTTCTTTTTGTCAAAGAAATAAATGTAGTCATTGGAGACATTTTGATAAAGAAAAGTATTTACAAAAAAGTGAAATGTTTGAGCCAAAGTTTTTAGTTTTGCTGCTATTGGGTGTAATTAAATACATATAAGAGATGATTTTATGCCCCGTCCATTTGAAGAATGGTGAAGGGGCATTATATGTTACCCATCAGTCAAGTAAAAATTTAATTTCCAATCAAAAGCTTTTGAAGTGATCCGTATATTTAATTAATATTTTGTTTGTACACGTAAGAGGTCAAGTTCGATATTTGTCAACATTTGTCAAATTTTAAATGTGGTCCTTTTTATTGAATTATTAGTAAAAACTGATTTTTGATCAATATTTGGGTCATGACTGATATGTTTCTAATTAAATCATAATCATATGCTCCTTATGATGGTGAGTCGGATAACTTGGTCCTTCAGTAGTTGGACTAAAGACCCCTTACCACCTGGGCCAAACTGTTCTCGAAGTATAGGTCAAAAACCCAATTTTCTATAAACCATTAAAGTGACCTTGACCTGAACTACAGGTCATCAAGTGAATATGGGACATCTACTTCTAAGTCAAACCACCCTGCAAAGTTTGAGCTCCCGAGGCCATACCCATCCAGAGTTCCTGGTTGGAACTTTATTTTCAATAAATAACCACTGCAAGTTATGACCATTGCCCAAAATGAAAAGTGGCCATCTGCTTACCACAAAGAACCACCTTACAAATTTTGAAGTCCTTAAACCAAACAACTCCCAAGCTGTGAGTGGGGAAACAATTTAAGGCCATACTGTTTATTAATTATAAGTCAGAAACCAGTTTTCTATAAAAAAAAACACCATGACATTTACCTTCGACCTACTGACCCCAAAATAAATAGGAGTCCACCAGGTAATGAGTTGTCGTGACCACCAGGTATTTAGTTGTCTTCCCAAATTCATGGCGACCAACTTACCAGGGGTTTCATTAAGAGCTGGGGGCCGGGGAATTCCCCCTGCAATAAAGGCCAGCGCACCTAGCTTTTTTCAGTTGAACAAATTGCGTTTTGAATCTGAACTTTTATAAAAACATATATCTAAATATTCTTAATTGTAGCCATATTAATATTCTTAAATTAGACCGTATAAAACGGTATCAAAATACAGCAGGCGTTCCTATTATGAATCACACCGGTATTGATTTTTTCTACAGGCGAGATTTTGAAACACTTGTTTTAGCCATAATTTACAAAGTCATGCATCGCATTTATTTGATTCTCAAATTTTAATTCCGGTTGGGGCGTCAGTGAAGTCATTGGATTTGTGTGCATTTTATGAAATCTGTCGGCCATGTGAAAAAAGATCGGACAATTTTCTTGCGAAAATGAAAACAGTTTTACAGCCTGCTCCTGCTAAATGATTTAGGCCTAAATTAAAAAATTGTCTGTTTCCCTATTGCGCAACTGACCCAAAAAAAAGCACCGACTGAAAAAAAAATATTGGGGAAAATTTCTGTTTTTTTTTCTAATTTTTCGACCGCTTTGGGCTTGTCTTAAAAATCAGACATTTTCACAATGCATAGGTCTGCAAATATCTCTATTCTATACGACACATGTTAAACTGTTGCTTATAGACCTGTAACTAGTCAGTAGAAACAATTGACCTCTGCGGTGTTTACCGCATGTGACTATTGCAAGTTTGGAAAACCTCTCATGCATATTCAATTATTTATTTTTATTCCTCTAATGTGATTGGTGGGTAGCTTTGAATATAAATTAATCTATTTTTAATAACCGCTATGATTGGTCAGATATCTATGACCAAGGTACACACATATTACCGCGCACCTGAAAAATTATGTTTTTGCAAATATTTCGCGATTGACCATGTATAAATATTTCGTAGATTTACAATGATTGGAACTGTTTGTATGTATATTTTCTTCTGCAAAAACTTGAACGTTGATTTTAAATCGAGTATACAGTAAAGAAAAATGTGGGTGGAGTATTTTAGTTATAAACTTATTGCTTTTTGGTTGTGTATTTCAGCATATAATTTTCTTTGGCAGTCATATCATGATTTAAATATAGTATTGAAAACAACAATTAAGATAAATTGTCTTTTTATGTCACCCAAAAAATTTTTTTGGGTGGCATATTGTAATCGCAGAGTCTGTCCGTCCGGACAAATGGGTATTTAAGTGTCTAGGGTTTAGGGTTAGTAATTTATATGGACAGTTGAAAAGCTGTTTAAAAAACATTAAGTGGCTGTTCTAGACACTTAAAAAACAGCTCTTAGGTATCTTTTTTTCTCTTACGTGGCTAAAATTTAGCCACACAAGTAATAAGATTGATGCAAAGAAGCCACTTAAATACCCATTTGTGAGAACGTCCGTCCGTCCGTCTGTCCGTCCGTCCAGTATTTTGTTTCCGGCCTGTAACTTTGTCATGCATAGATGGATTTTGTTGATACTTGCTACAAATGATCAACATAACATGATGACGTGTCGTGAGTAAGACCCACACCTATACCTCAAAGGTCAAGGTCACAAATTGAGTTTGTTTGACAACACTTTGAGTTTGTGTGAGATTTCGTTTCCAACCTGTAACTTTGTCATGCATTGATGGATTTTGTTGATACTTGCTACAAATGATCAACATAACATATCATGTATTTTTATTTTCACAGACCATTTGGGGGGCATGTGACACTTAACAGTGACATTTCTTGTTAAGACTTGAAATATAGTTGATTAGTTGCTCTTTCCTAGATATTTGAAGGCTATCATAGATTTATTGCTATTTTCTCTTGGATGAATTGAATAGCTTTGTAGGCTTGACATTGCCATTGCTGTATGTTGTGACATTTAGCAATCATTACAAAAGAAGAGAAAGATATTTAAAATAATGTTTTGAATTAACACCTACTTCCACACTGCTTCAGAGTTGACAGAACAGAAATGATAGTTAATAAAGAACAAAGACTAAATACAATATAATAAGTCGGTCATACTTATAGAGACATAGTCCAAGAATTTTGGTTAAAACAGTAAACATTGTAGTAGACTATTGAATAAACAACTTAGAAAAAACTACTTATACTTGTAATTTTGCACAAATGTTACTGTAAAATGCTTTGGGAAAAAAAAGGAATTTTACTGTCAAGAGACCTTGATTTCACTGATTTCAAAATGCTGAAAATCAATTTCGGTCAGGGGGCCGTTGGCCCTCTGGACCCCTTGGCAACATACCAGTCTGTACACCAAGCAGTCTGTACTTGGAATATGTAGATGAAGGTCACTTGTTTACATTTCAGCCAATGATACAAGAGTATTATGAATTTTCACCAAGGATTGACGAGTTGAATGAGGTGGGAAATGCCTATGATGCCATCCAGACTGGCGAGACACGACCAAAGAGCCCCATGAGATTCAGTAAGTTGTGTTCCTGGGTGAAGTGAGTAAAAGCCCTGCTGTGGTTATCACACGGCTGTGGTTATCACACGGCTGTGGCTATCACACGGCTGTGATTATCACACTACAGTTTCATGCAACCATATATCACTATGTGTAGTTTATGGCATGACATGAGGTGCTCTCACAGTATTTGTCCGAATGCAACACATTAATGTTTAGGCTAAGATCAATTTTATGTCTTGTTATGTCAGTATTGAATATGGTTGCATAAACATGTGGAGTATTTTTTGACTGTTTTGATGTTGGTGGTTTGAGTATGGTTATATGATTTTGAAATTAAAATTCAGAATTTTGTGTGTAAGTTTGACAATTGCTTGGTGATGGGAAGGGTTTGTGTTTAAATTTCTTTGGAAGTAAGTGGAATAATTATATTGATCAACGTGTATATAATTCAGAAGACAGATAAGAAATTAATTGTTATGATAAAGGTGTATATTCATTTATCCATTTTGTAGCCATACTTTCCCCTTTCCTATACCCTGTGGAATCTGTCAAATACACATGTATATATCATATAGTATAGTTGGAGAATTCTGCATGATACCCCGATGTATTTAAACTTTTGACACTGATTTACCTACCTGCCTTTAGGAGGGCGACGAATTCCTGGCAGCATCCTCTCCCCTCGCCTCCGCAGTCCCTCGCCCACAACGGGTAGTTTCCCTTTCAACCAGCCCACCAGTGACACCATCACGAGCCCAATGTCGATGTCGAGCGACTCAAGTGGTGTTGGCAGTAGAAAGAGCAGCTCGGACTTCCTGCAGCTAGACGGTGGGGTTTATAATACACCTAGTGTAGATTAGGAGCATGTATCAATATCAGCAACAGTCAAAGTTGTGTTTCATTTGCATCCTTATATGATAGTATCTTAAAAATGTTCATACATTTTTAAAAAAAAGCAAAAAAACATGTGATATATGTAATTTTCCTAAATAACCAGGACACTTTAAGTAAACCATTTTCAAAGTGATACCAATCTAATGATGAATATAAATTGAATACATGCTCTTATAAAATATATTGTTGAATTTGTTTTTGTTTTGTTTGCCAATAAAAGAGAAACAGGTTCAAATATTCCCTGCATTATCTATCACTTTACTCTGGTAATGGTGTTGTGCTTGTTTCTTGTAATACAAACTGATATATAAGGTTAATGTGGTGACCTTACTTTTACTGTTTAGTTAATTGTTGTTTTTGGATCAGTTGTTTTGTGTTTTTTTAGCTTTTGCTTTGTAAAATACGATAGACAGAAATTACAAGTCTGAATCATTTTAATGGAGGCCTGTTTTAACACCAGTTTAATAAAACCATACTTATTTATATATTTTTTTAAAAATGATTTTCATTTGTTAAATTATCTAGAATTCTTAACAATATATTGTTATATATATACAGAAATTTTATCTATAGATATACAGAAAATGTTAGAGATGTTGTCTTTTCATAATCAAAAATGACCTTTTTTGGCATTGTCTCCACTGCCACAGTTGATTTATTCAGAACCCCCATGGCTCTTTTGTGACTGTAATGCCTGCATCCATTTATGATGCACACAGAGCTTAATTTTCAGTCGGTCCATTGTTAATACTAAGCAATATTTATATCCAGGAAAACACACCTTGTTAGAGGCCCGTTTCACTAACATTCGTTTGTTTGTATGAACAAATTATATGAACAGATTGTGACATCTAGAAACATTTTGTTTGTACTGTATTCGTGCAAGTAAAAAGAAAGAATACTCTTTTATAAGGCTTACAAAAGATTAAAAATAAGTATGCGACACACTAAATGAATTTCCCAGCTTTTATTTTTTTCATAACTTTAAATTTCACACTAAGAAGTTTGAATGTTAGTGATATGGGCCCACTGGTCCAGTAGTTCTAGATAATAAATAAATCTCTGCTAACTCAGAATGATAAATGCATAAGGAAATATGTCGGCATACACTGTAAAATACAGGTTATGAACCAATTTGTAACATATACTGGTACTAACATTGGACTTCTGAATGAAATAACATAGAACTTATCAATCTCTGTTCCTTAATCAAGCAGACTTGTCAGAAACCCAACAAGACATCTTGGACATGAACCAACGTTACGAGATGCTGGAGGAACGACTGCTGGATCGGCAGCAAGAACTGCAAAGCATGCTGGGAACTGTTAAATCCTTCTTACAAGACTTGGCAGACATTTTGAGTTGGCTGGATATGAAAGAGAAAGATTTGGATGGCAATGTTGTCGTTGCAACAAGTGAGAAAGAGGCAAAAAGGAAACTGAAAGAACATGAGGTATATAGTTGCATTATATATGGTAGACTGGTACTTAAGTTAGCCATTGATCCGTCGCTCCACCCACTGGTCACATGGTGTTTGTCCAAGTAAATACAGTGTAGTACAATGTAGTGTTTACTTAGGGGCTGTTTGCTTGTCTTAGGCAATGCAGAGTAGCTATTAATATCAATCATACTTGTTTGATTGGCAGCCTGCGTCGGGTCAATTGGAAAACCACACATGTTTTATTTTGTTTTAGTTTGGTGATTGTATTTTTAGTATTTTTAAATTAATGAAGGATCCAGATTTTGTGGACAGACATCAGACTATTTTCTTTAACTTCATTTAACTATTCAAGTAGTAAAGTACACAAGTAGGGGATGTTGTATTGCACTATAATACCTGAGCATCTTGTTTCTTAAATAATTCAAGTTTTTTATACAAGATAATTAATATAAAGGTTTGTTCCTTGGTTTGGTTAAGTTTTATATTGATATGCATTCCCAGTAATATATTCTGTTTAAGTATAAAAGACACAATGTGCTTATTATTATTTTATGAATTCATAAGGTTAAATGTGTTTAATTATTTAATGTTTTGGCATGTTTGTTACTTTCAGAGAAGTCATGCAGAACTGTTGAGTAAGGAAGCTATGGTGGATGAGAGCCGTAAGAAAGGTCAAGACTTGATGAAGTACAAACGTGGCGTACCAGGGATAGATCTGGTACAACAACAACTCTCAGAACTTGGTACGTCTATCCTACATTGGAGTGACATGTTTAATCTATAGTTTATTATCATGTCTGTATAAAATAGCTTCCAAGTAATGCTTGTGATTTGCAATATACTAACTACATGAATATAAGCAGAATAGTCTATACAATAGATGTAAATTCTTGTTTGAAAGATGCCATATAAATTATAGGCTGTAATGTGTTGAATATGGTGTTAAAATGTTCTAATGTGTTTTACCATCACTGCTAGATGACAAATGGCTGGGAGTGAAGGTAGCCTCAGAACAACAGAGGAAACTGTTGGAGGACATTGTTAATGACTTGAGAACATACAAGGACGCCGGAGTACACCTGCAGAAGTGGATAGCACAGAAGGAGAAGATGGTGGCCGTGCTGGGCCCTGTGGCTACAGAGCCAACCATGATAAAAAACCAGCTGGAACAAGTGAAGGTCTGTCCCACATGGAATTGCAGTGATACCATTTATATAAGTTTTCAACTTTAGATTGAGAATCACAGTGAACTATTTGTAGATGTTACACATTGTTGTTAAATCTTCTCTACTGTAGAAAACCATTTGTTAACCTTGTACAGTCGATTTGAATCAATATAATTATACAAAAAGTTTTAATTGTATCATTAAAGCAGGATAAATACTTTTTTAATATATTTGAAAGAGTTTGTAGGTCTGAACTAATCTATCTTGGATACTTTCCCCCATATTAAGGAGACTTCTAATAAGTCTTCTTGGATGGTTAGATAAAGGAAAAATATGAATAAATAATAAATGTGTTACCATGGTGATTCCTATACATCATTCTCACAGCAACTAATGATTGTCATGGTTTTATCAGTAATTTACTTTATGGAACTATTTGAATTTAATAGTTTGTTTGGGGTCGTTATGGCAGTAGGTTCAAACATATATATACATGTATATAGTGCTGTGTTCCTTTGTTTTTCTAATGATGATTTCTTTCTAAATATCTAATTCCTCATTGTTTTATGTATTTCATAAGTATATCTGTTTTACAAAACACCACAGACTCTGGGCAGATTTATATGTATATATGTACATTTTACAGGTATTACAAGAAGAGATGCGAGGACAAGAACCACTGTATGACAAGTTTATACAGTCTGGCAATGCTGTACATGATAAGTGTGTGCCAGAGTCCAAGGACTCAGCCCACATCACAGAGAAGATGACCGTGATCAGCAAGAGTTGGGAGAGACTCAGTGACAAGTTACGGGAACGTGAGAAGAGCCTCAGCTCTGTGGAAGGTCTGAGTCTGGAGTTCAGTGACGCGTTACAGGGTCTGAGTAACTGGATGTCTGACTATATGACCACAGTGGATAATCTGTCACCTGTAGCAACTAACCCAGAAAAAAACCATGAACATCAGAGAGAAATCAAGGTATATCAGAAACTGCATTACACCTCATCATCTGAAAACTCTTTACAGTTAATGAATTTATGTCCATCTGTAATGAGGACTGGTTTTAACTGAACTATTCTATTGTATCGCAATCAATGAAAAGAATTTGTTAGAACCATAAAAAAAAGGATGGTAAAATTAAAATCGAATTAAGAGAAGAGATGCTTTTTCTGTATATTATGATTTGGAAAACATTTTTTTCTACAATTTACAGGAACTGGAGAGAGAGCTCAAGAAACAAGTTCCAGCATTGGAGAAGGCCAAAGATCTTGCAAAGAAGCTTTCTGATAATACTAAAGATGCAAATACCAAATTTGAATTACGAAACAAGATTTCAAGCATTGATAAACCAATGGCTGAAGCAGAAAAGAAACTGTTATCAAGATCTAATGAGGTTGCCAAAATGAGTGAAGCTGGTGACAGGTTCCGGGGCTCGTGTCAAGACCTTCTGGCCCTGCTAGAAGAGTTGAAAGAGAAACAGGAAGAACAGGCCCCTGTTTCTGGGGATACAGAAATCCTTAAGCAGCAGGCCTTAGAAAACAAGGTTACAATTAATTTAGAGCAATTGTTATATATAAGATGGCAATCAACACCTTTTTCTAAAACTCACACCATATGGAAATTTGCATGTATTGAGAAATTACTTTTACTAAGATCCTGCAAATGTCTTGTCAAAATATACCTTATTTGTCTTGTCAAAATATACCTAATTTGTCTTGTCAATATATACCTAATTTGGGTATTCATTTATGTATTGCATCATTAATATAGAAAAATTCTGTAAAACAATTCTGTAACTTTTCTACCCATTTTCTCATTCTAAGCATATAGGAATGCATGGTTCCTTTTCATGTCATCTTTGCACTTTGTTAACTGTGTAGAATATTAACAATATTTGATTATTACTTTCAGAATATGCTGAGAGATATCAGTACAGTTGCTCCAGATATTAAAGAAATTGCCGAGAAAGCCAGGCAGTTTGGTTCAAACACATCACCTGCCATAAAGTCATTAGTAGATACAGTTATAACAATTCAGGCAATGTGGGAGGGGCTTAAGGATGCAGCCAATCAGAGGGAAGAACAGTTGGGTGCCAGCACCAAGCATGCCCAAAATTTCCAGGCTGAGCTTGACAAGATGTCACTGTGGCTGCAGCTGACAGAAGATAAGCTGGATGGACTGACACCAGATGCGATGGATCAAAAATCAGTTGCTAAGAAACTGAAAGAAGCTCAAGGTTTGCGAGGCGAAGTATTGAAGTTTTCCTATGATCAGGAGTTGCTGAACCGTGAAGGTCACTCACTGATGGACACTGTGGACAGTGATAAAGGGGTGATAAAGGTCAGACTGGAAGATATGAATGCAAGATGGGATGGCCTGAATGAAGGTAAGTTTTCTCAAAATAATGTGAGAAACACTTCGATAGATCCAATGAATATATACTTGTTTTAACTATTAACGAATACTGTAATATGAAATATATTTAAATGAATTGCTAAAGATAGAAACACAAGATGGATCATAATAAGTATAATTGTATATGAAAGAATGTTTTTACTGGACATATATTTAGAAGTAATCAAGCTGACTTAGATATAGCTACCCTTCATACAATTAAAAACTTTGAAAACCTGTGTGTAGCTAAGATTTGAACTTGCAGGTCTGGGAGAGAAGATCCAGAGTCTGGAGGACCTCTGTGGACATCTCACAGAGTTTGATGAGTACAGCAAGGACCTGAATACAACACTCAAGAAAATGGAGGACAAACTCGAGAATCACAACAAGCTTGGATCCTCTGCCAAAGATCCCAAATATCAGGACAAGATCAGGGTATGTACCATTCCTGTCAGAAAAAGTTGGAATATACTTAGATATTATTAAGCAATTTACAAACAGTATCAAAAAACTATCGTGAAATTGAAAAATAACATAATTATTCTTTTTGTGTTTTGAATAAAATTGCAGTAAATAAAGTTATGTTTCCTATTTAAAGTGCAAATATTTTCAATGATATTTGATAGGGTAAGAATTATAATTAATTTGAATTTGAATAACTTTATGATATTCAGTGATGAATCATCTAATTAGTAAATGTTTTATCTTTACAAACAGACAATGCAAGATGACATTGCTGCATTAGATTCAGAATTGTCATATATGGATGGCATACTACAAGGTCTCGATGATGGCGATGGATCCATGCCCCTGGATAAGGTCAGAGAAGTGGAGAAAACTCGTGAGCGTCAGGCTGTACTTCGACATCAGCTGCAGGAACTGTTGCGTGATATGGAGGCTGGAACACAGATTGTAGATCAGTTCAAGGTATGATAAAACCTTAGCTGGCTCAGTGGAAGAGTAATGATAAGAATGGTTAAAATATTGAATGCAAGCTTTGGTGAGAAAAAATAATATTTTGAAATACTTATTTAGGTTTTACTCGTTCTGTCATTTGATTTTACCTGATGCCCTGATTTAATTGCTGTTTGACATGGATATGAAAACTATTTATACATACACAGTATTAGGTACAGACCGTAATCCATTCTATTACACCAAACGAACGCAAATGAAACAAATATCAAACGCGTTTCAAACGTTATACAAACAGACTAAAAATGCAAACAAAACGATACACGAAACAATACACTAAACGATAAACGAAACGATTTACGAAATGATACATGAACGCAACAGGATGAACGATCAACAAACGATAGAAAATGAAATGCCAATGTTAAATGTAATAAAAATTAAATGAGTTTTTAGGATATGCCTTGGAAATTTGGATATCTTCTAATATTATCATGACAATGAAATAAATAATTGAGAGAAATGATTGCTGTTTTAGTCAATTAAATTCTATAAATGGCTATACCTGTAACTTTAATATAATTTCTTTGTTATAAGTTTCAGTCCCAAATTATCCGTGAAAAACATTGCCTCGGGCATCATGTCTTTGCTTGTAAAAGTGTGATAAAACAATCAGGTGACGCATTGCCTGCTTACACAACTCCCCCCAATTATATGTAACTGATCTACACACCGATTTATGTCACTGTTCCGTTATATGATTGACATTTAGGAAAAGTTTTCACGCTATTTTTAGAACACGCTGTCCATTTCATTATCACCTTGTGTCAATGTCCGATGACGTCACCTGTGTAACAAACATTATTATGACACGTGCTATTTCACTTAGTGGGTATCTTTGAAATTTTTTCTGTAAGGATATCAAAGGAATTCTATCGGTGTAATGTACATAAAACTTTTTAAAAGTGTCAGACATGTTTATTTCATTTATTTTAAAAAAATCAAACACTTGTCGGATTCCGTAGGAAATTTATAAAAATAATAGATTAAAGTTAAAACAACGATGATAAACCAGTATTAATTCCAAATGCTTTTTATATTTTATTTACGGGGACTACACATCAATGCACTTTTGTGGGGATGGGGGTTAATTACCGTAACGTGGCTTGTAGATCAAAGAAATTACTGATCAAACACATTTAGATCTGATATGGCTCACTGATCCATACCAGAAGCGTGCTATTACTACTATGGTTGACCCTTCCGGTAGCTTCCCTACTATCAATAATGGTTTTGCCTAATTTAACCCCATTTGGCACACCTGATGACAAACAAATGGGTTCTGGATCAAATGTTATTTAATGGCTTTATACAATTTGTAGGAAATAGCTGGACAGACAGTTTATAAAATTTGAGAAGAAAAATGGTCCAAAGACAGAGGTACAAGCGATTTTAGAAGACGAAGCATAAAACTTTTACCCTTTAAAGTATCTTTTTTTATGAAAACACCAACCAGGCATAGTTTTTTTAATTTTAATATCAAACGCGTTTCAAACGTTATACAAACAGACTAAAAATGCAAACAAAACGATACACGAAACAATACACTAAACGATAAACGAAACGATTTACGAAATGATACATGAACGCAACAGGATGAACGATCAACAAACGATAGAAAATGAAATGCCAATGTTAAATGTAATAAAAATTAAATGAGTTTTTAGGATATGCCTTGGAAATTTGGATATCTTCTAATATTATCATGACAATGAAATAAATAATTGAGAGAAATGATTGCTGTTTTAGTCAATTAAATTCTATAAATGGCTATACCTGTAACTTTAATATAATTTCTTTGTTATAAGTTTCAGTCCCAAATTATCCGTGAAAAACATTGCCTCGGGCATCATGTCTTTGCTTGTAAAAGTGTGATAAAACAATCAGGTGACGCATTGCCTGCTTACACAACTCCCCCCAATTATATGTAACTGATCTACACACCGATTTATGTCACTGTTCCGTTATATGATTGACATTTAGGAAAAGTTTTCACGCTATTTTTAGAACACGCTGTCCATTTCATTATCACCTTGTGTCAATGTCCGATGACGTCACCTGTGTAACAAACATTATTATGACACGTGCTATTTCACTTAGTGGGTATCTTTGAAATTTTTTCTGTAAGGATATCAAAGGAATTCTATCGGTGTAATGTACATAAAACTTTTTAAAAGTGTCAGACATGTTTATTTCATTTATTTTAAAAAAATCAAACACTTGTCGGATTCCGTAGGAAATTTATAAAAATAATAGATTAAAGTTAAAACAACGATGATAAACCAGTATTAATTCCAAATGCTTTTTATATTTTATTTACGGGGACTACACATCAATGCACTTTTGTGGGGATGGGGGTTAATTACCGTAACGTGGCTTGTAGATCAAAGAAATTACTGATCAAACACATTTAGATCTGATATGGCTCACTGATCCATACCAGAAGCGTGCTATTACTACTATGGTTGACCCTTCCGGTAGCTTCCCTACTATCAATAATGGTTTTGCCTAATTTAACCCCATTTGGCACACCTGATGACAAACAAATGGGTTCTGGATCAAATGTTATTTAATGGCTTTATACAATTTGTAGGAAATAGCTGGACAGACAGTTTATAAAATTTGAGAAGAAAAATGGTCCAAAGACAGAGGTACAAGCGATTTTAGAAGACGAAGCATAAAACTTTTACCCTTTAAAGTATCTTTTTTTATGAAAACACCAACCAGGCATAGTTTTTTTAATTTTAATATCAAACGCGTTTCAAACGTTATACAAACAGACTAAAAATGCAAACAAAACGATACACGAAACAATACACTAAACGATAAACGAAACGATTTACGAAATGATACATGAACGCAACAGGATGAACGATCAACAAACGATAGAAAATGAAATGCCAATGTTAAATGTAATAAAAATTAAATGAGTTTTTAGGATATGCCTTGGAAATTTGGATATCTTCTAATATTATCATGACAATGAAATAAATAATTGAGAGAAATGATTGCTGTTTTAGTCAATTAAATTCTATAAATGGCTATACCTGTAACTTTAATATAATTTCTTTGTTATAAGTTTCAGTCCCAAATTATCCGTGAAAAACATTGCCTCGGGCATCATGTCTTTGCTTGTAAAAGTGTGATAAAACAATCAGGTGACGCATTGCCTGCTTACACAACTCCCCCCAATTATATGTAACTGATCTACACACCGATTTATGTCACTGTTCCGTTATATGATTGACATTTAGGAAAAGTTTTCACGCTATTTTTAGAACACGCTGTCCATTTCATTATCACCTTGTGTCAATGTCCGATGACGTCACCTGTGTAACAAACATTATTATGACACGTGCTATTTCACTTAGTGGGTATCTTTGAAATTTTTTCTGTAAGGATATCAAAGGAATTCTATCGGTGTAATGTACATAAAACTTTTTAAAAGTGTCAGACATGTTTATTTCATTTATTTTAAAAAAATCAAACACTTGTCGGATTCCGTAGGAAATTTATAAAAATAATAGATTAAAGTTAAAACAACGATGATAAACCAGTATTAATTCCAAATGCTTTTTATATTTTATTTACGGGGACTACACATCAATGCACTTTTGTGGGGATGGGGGTTAATTACCGTAACGTGGCTTGTAGATCAAAGAAATTACTGATCAAACACATTTAGATCTGATATGGCTCACTGATCCATACCAGAAGCGTGCTATTACTACTATGGTTGACCCTTCCGGTAGCTTCCCTACTATCAATAATGGTTTTGCCTAATTTAACCCCATTTGGCACACCTGATGACAAACAAATGGGTTCTGGATCAAATGTTATTTAATGGCTTTATACAATTTGTAGGAAATAGCTGGACAGACAGTTTATAAAATTTGAGAAGAAAAATGGTCCAAAGACAGAGGTACAAGCGATTTTAGAAGACGAAGCATAAAACTTTTACCCTTTAAAGTATCTTTTTTTATGAAAACACCAACCAGGCATAGTTTTTTTAATTTAAATGCCCTCCCTCCCCCCCCCCCCCAATGCATTTACATTAGTGACATTGAACGTGACGTAAAATGACACAAGAAACTGTCAGATTGACGACATTACACATAAGGACGAGGACAGTAATAAATTGTATCGCAGTTATAGGCATAAAGCGTGTGCATTGACATTATAAATTAAAGCATGGCGTATTTGTAAATATATTTATCTTTGCGGATTATATATATATGCTTTTGATAAAGAATTGCTATAATTATAGTAGTAGGTAGACCATATCTAAAATAGGATGGCGTAGTTAGCAATTTTTCAGAAAGATTTTAACCAATATTATTTTAATTTATTCAATCAATATAATATCAAATAACACCCTGTGATTTCGTTAAATATATAGATCTTACAATTTATTCTACTTTAACCAAATATTTTGTAATGGGTGAACAATTGGACAACCAGAGATGATGCGATTGGTGAGCACACAGTGTAAACGATACATGGTAAACAATACACGGGAAACGATTCGAATGCAAACGCAGACTAAAATGCGTTTATAATCATTTTGAACTGCTTTTTTGCATTTTCTCCAACTTTTATCATAAAAAAATGCAAACCACAAACGAAACTAAAATGCATTTCAAACGCAAAACAAACACGTTTGACACACAAAACAAATGCATTTGAAATGCATTTCTGGTGTACTTGAACAGATTACGGTCAGTATACTGTACATGTTTATTTACAAATATTACAGTTGTGTATTGTTTTTAAGATAACATTTTGTATATTTTCCTTTTAGGGTGCTTTGAAAACGGCTGGTTCCAGGTTGAATGAGCTGGAAACAGAATTGATGAACAGAGAACCAGTAAAGCGAGACGAGTCTTCACTCCGAAATCAGGAAAGAGAGATAGAGGTAAGTTTTCATGAATTTGAATTCGGAAACCAATGACTGACTTTGAAGAAGATTATATATGAACCCTGTGATGGTGTACAGCACTGAATGAACTCATAATTATTTCTCTAAACCTACACTTAATCTTTATTTGTCATCTTTACATGGCATCATCTATATATGAATTATTTTATTCCGGAACACACTGTTAATCATTTCTCCACCTCTCTGGTAGATATAATGTTTTTATGATTAATGTCTGTCCCATCTGTCTGTCTGTCCATCTGATGCCTTTAACATAATGTAGTAATGTTTGATGGAAAATATAACCATCTCAGTTTAACAGGGAGAATACAAATATTGTGGTAGATAGCAGATTTAAATGAAAGTGAACCACGGATCTCGAGTACATGAGTATTACTCCGAGGAAGTTTGCTTTGTAATACCAAGTTGTATTTTTATATGTGTGTACTTGCAGGAGTTCATATCTCGTCTGAATGATGTGGACGGTATGTTGGAGGAGCTGGAAGACCAGTATAAGTCACTCAAGTCTGATGGTTATGTCACACACGCTGATGGTCTTACTGCACAGGTAGGCTCTATCTTCATAGCTTTGGCTCAACAGTTGTGGAAATCTTCTCTTAGAAACATGTTATATTTGTTTAAAATTCAAACATTAAGAAATACTAACCCACCAAGCATAAATAGACAGTTATTTATTTAGTATGAAATGTCTAGTTAATATTAAACAATCAATAACTGTTTTGGAATTTTAAAAAAATGGCAATCTTTACATAGAGGAAGTGTCTCAAGATTTAATTCTAGGATAAAACTGTGATATAAATTATCAGTTACAACTTCTGGTCAGTATCAACTTCCAGCCATGCACATTGACTTTACAGGTGCTGGGAGCTACTCATGTAGAGATGTACACGTTTTTCTCAGTGAAAGCACTACTATTGTCAATATTTCTTTATTCAGATGGACCTGCTCCATGCCCTGCAAGACAAACTACGTGAACTGTCTGAAGACAGAAAGGCAGAGATAAAGAATGCAGCAAGTGGTGTTGAAGCTGTCACAGACAATCTGCGACGAATGAGAACCAGTATTGACCGGGCCGCGGACGAGCTAGAGATGCATGAACCTATTGGGAGTGATGTAAATGCAATAAAACGTCTTCAGGATGAATTGAAGGTGAGTTGTGATGAGAAACTACTGATGATAGTTTAGCATGAATCCCTCAGAGTTTTGATGAAATATTTTATTTATGTAAAAAAGAACTAAATTGGTCATGAGTTCTTAAAAACAAATATTGTTCAATATATGTTTTTTCTATAGTTCTCAAATTTACAATTAATATTTTGGAACTATATCTATTAAAAGTTTGCATTACAACAATTGATGTATTGATTGAAAAACTAACTCAATTGCAATGTTTTCGGAAATTGTTAATGTGTTTTTTCCAACTGTGATCATGTCTATGTGCGTCAATTACAACTGTTTTTTGTCGCATTTGTTTGAAGATTAGTATATTTATTATATTAGATATGAGATAATATAAAATATTGTCTGCAAGATTTTTTATGTATTATAAAGTTGGTTTATGTCAATAAGGAAAGCTCTATGAAATTGTGAGCATACTGCTCTGTTCTTGTTGTCAGTATACATAACTAAGCAGTGCCTCCAACACTGGCAAAGTAAACATGATGAAAATGCTGTTTGTCTTTAAATCAAGCATAAATTGGGAAAATAATATTCTCATAAAACATTACTTTTTGAATAACTTCAAGTATAAGACTTTTTCTTGATATAAAGACCGTAATCAGTTCTAGTACACCAAATGAATGCAACAATAAACGAAACGATACACAGACATAACAGGACAAACGATTCATGAACGATCATCCACGCCCAGTACAAAAACGATAGTGCAAACGTTAAACGCAACAAAATTAAATGTGTTTTTAGGATATGCCTAGGAGATTTGAATATCCTCTAATATTATCATAGGTATATTGACAATGAAATAAATAATTGAGAGAAATGATTGCTCTTTTAGTCAATTAAATTCTATAAACGGCTATACCTGTAACTTTAATTTAATTTCTTTGTTATAAGTTTCAATCCCAAATTATCCATGAAAAACATTGCCTCGGGCATGTGTCTTTGCTTGTAAAAGTGTGATAAAACAATCAGGTGGCGCATGGCCTGCTTACACAACTCCCCCAATTAACTGATCTATTTATCTACACACCCATTTATGTCGCTGTTCTGTTATATATGATTGACATCTAGGAAAAGTTTTCACGCTATTTTTAGAAAATCTGTTTGTTACATCAAACTGTCTTCTTAAATGTTTATTTTTGATAAAGCCGTTTGTTAAAAAAAAGACTACTTTTAAACTGATAGAGAGATATTTATAACTACAAACATCTAAATTTATGTACAGAATGAACACGCTGTCCATTTCATTATCACCTTGTGCCAATGTCCAATGATGTCACCAGTGAAACAAACATTATTATGACACATGCTATTTCACTATGTGGGTATCTTTGAAATTTTTGACGGAAGGATATCAAAGGAATTCTTTCAGTGTTATGTACATAAAACATCTTGAAAGTGTCAGACTTGTTTATGTCATTTATTTTTGAAAATTTAAACACTTGTCAGATTTCATAGGAAATTTATAAAAATAATGGATTAAAGTTAAATCAACAATGATAAACCTGTATGGTATTAATTTAAAATGTTTTATTTAATTTATTTACGGTGACTACGCATCAATGCACTTTTGTGGGTGTTGGGGTTATTTACTGTAGCACTGCTTGTAGATCAAAGAAATTACATTTCGTTCTGGTGAGCCCCCCCCCCCAGTGTAACCAATAAATTGTAAATGATACACGGTAAACAATACGACTGCAAACACAGGCTAAAATGCATTTAGTATCGTTTTAAACTGCATTTTCTCCAGCATTTATCATAAAAAAATGCAAACCATCACTGAAACTAAAAGGCATTTGAAACTCAAAACAAATGGTTTGTTTTGAATGTCAAAAGCTTTTGTTTTGAGTTTCAAATGCATTTTTGGTGTACTTGAACGGATTACGGTCTGTAGCACCTTTTGCCCTTGTTGAAATATAGCTGTTTGAATAACTGACAAACATGACTTGCATTTTGTAGTCTTAATTAACAACATAAACAACAAGCAGATCAGTTCTTGTTTCTGTATTGTAGATAGAAGCATTTCAAATTAACATATTTAATTCTCGTTGATTTTAAAGTATACTTTTCCTTTATTGTGTTGCAAAACCTACATGTTTATAGTTTAAAGGGTAACCAAAGTGCTATTTTTTTTTATATTATTTGAATAAAATCGATAAGAGGTTGATAAAAATGGTTTTGTTTTCATGAATTTCGCACTTGTTCATCGGTAAATCACGGAAACAGTTACGCACATTACACCTCTCACAGAAATATACGAAAGAATTAACGAAGTAACCCGAACGAGGTTACCAATGACGTCATACCCATAAAGCAATCTAATTCAAGATGGCTTCAGTGAACGAAAACATTTACATGAGAGTTATTTTAATGGGGATTCCGATGTTAGTGACATTTTATCAGACTTCTCAGGCTCAAGCAGAAAACAGGAACAGGAAACCCTGGATTATAGCATTCAACCATACCAGTTTGAACTGGTGGTACTCGATGGAGAAACAGATTATTTACAATAATAATTTAGTACTTCTTTTACTACTAATAATAAATCATTTCTACCTTAATTATAATTAATACAACTACTACATATTTATTATTAGATCTATTATCATGAATAACTAATAACAATAATAGATAGTGGTAGTTTTAATTATAATAATTGTAGGTCTAGTAACAATTTATTAGTAAAAATAGAAATGACTTATTATTATTCTATTATGTGTTCCATTGCCATGCTAAAATTTTACCTATGAAAAAAAAAGCTGGTTTTATTACTTCCCTTCTTGGGCATTTTTAAAGAATCCCCATGCTATTATTTTTACATGTAGATCTACATGTATGTAAATAAATTGCTTCTGTCGTCAGATCAGATCAGAAAAGTCAAAGTTAGAATCGGACATAGATTCAAAATTTATCTAAATCTGTAATGCATATAATATTTATAAATTAATTAGAAAGGGGTCTTTCACAGAAAACAGATAATTAAAAAAATAATGACTTTATTATAATGTCCTGCAGACATCATGCTGATCTGCGACGCCATATGGTTTTATTGATGGTATAAAAATTCTAGTCACAGGTGTCAGCTGTGAAAACAAATTAGTATTGTCGCATATTGGCACATGCATTTGATTAGTCCATATACCCCAGGACATATATCATGACTTTGGTAAATTGCCGAACTGTAAACTGACATGATTTACGACACCCCGTCCCCAACTTCTAACCGCCCGAAGCCATAACGATAAGCAGTGGTAATGCACCGCACAGGATCCTGTCCCAGTAGTCACAATCAAAACAAACTTTGATTTATTACCATGTCAATTATCACAGTCGACACGCATGATTTTTTAAATAATATATAAATAGACCACTGTACATTTTCGGAAAATGTAGTTGACCTAGATCTTTCTGGAAAATTCCATGATCTCGCATGATCACTGGCATGGGTATTTACGATTGGATGCTATTTTCAGATGTAACATGTAACCTATGGTGTCATGCATAATATTACTGCGCGGACTGCTATGCCATTCAATATAAATAACCGGTCCTTGAAAAAATAAATGTATAAGTATATAAATAGATATTGTTTTTGCGATTGAAAATGGGGAGATTTTTGTTATTCCAGCATAAATCTGGACAATTCAATGACCTCACGTGATCACTGATAAATTGAAATGTATTGTTTTAGCGATTGAAAATGTGGAGATTGTGTTATTCCCTCATATCTGAGTCTCACAATTTCAATCCATGCACTTCTCAACAAGTTACTGTTAGGAAATTAATGCAAACTAACACTGTCTTTACATTTTGATTTCTTACAATTTCTGATGAACACTATTTTCCCATTTTGGCGTGTGTAAGCGCTTAATTACGGATCTCCAATAATCATAAACAAGCATGCGATGCGATCAGCCATGTTTGTTTACTGTGAATGACATGATGACAAGTCGGCGCTTTATTTTGTAGGTTATTCTGATTAGATGACCCCCAGTGACGTCATTACCCCCAATATGGATTGGTGAATATATTTCAGATGCGCAGATAAGATTTTACCTGTGTAACTGTGCTATATTGCAACCGATGTTGGTGTGCACTGGCGGATTATATTTAGAAAACCAATTTGAATTGATTAAGCAGAAATTATTTTTGCATTAAAGTTACCCTTTAAAGTAAACTGAAAGATGATTTGCTTGGTTGACCCTTGCCTTGCTGTTCATGACAATATTGCCAGTTATAAACAATATAGACCTACTGACTTGTCAGTACATTTATATAAACACCTGTTCTTGATAATACTCGACTGGCTCAGAAACGAAAGATGGGTGAGTTTATTGCTCAGCAAGGTAAGGGTAAGCAAAGTGAAAGAGATGTGATGAATGTAGGACAGTAAATATGTATAAACATGTTATTAACACGTAGAAATGTTAGACGTAGCTCATGCCTTATTTAATTGTTCCGACAGCGAATGAAGGTAAAGTAGAATTTGTTTGGTTTGGTGTATGACAACAATTGTGAGGAAGATACAATGTTCCCTGCAGTTTCTCATCTCCAGCAATGCTTATAACTCTGCTAGAAAAAATGCTTAAGTTTTAACAAATAATTTCTTAAAAGACCCCCAGCACGCCTGTCTCATCTTCTCTCTGGTGAACTGTATGATGATTTTAAGGAAAGTATGAGATTTAGCTGTTTTAGCTTTTAGACAATTCCATAGCACCATGCATTGTCGGTAGTTTTATTTATATATTTATTATTAA
The DNA here is from genome assembly GCA_029582155.1 of Panopea generosa. Classification (NCBI taxonomy): domain Eukaryota; kingdom Metazoa; phylum Mollusca; class Bivalvia; order Adapedonta; family Hiatellidae; genus Panopea; species Panopea generosa. The sequence goes on along the minus strand of CM055901.1, from coordinate 37,227,317 downwards.
GAGTGGAGTTTATTTAGTTTAGAACTATTACTGTACAAGCTTCTGTGTTGCTTGTGTAGCATGGAGGATAGATGTACTGGCTGAGGCAGGGAGCTGCGGGTACTGGGAAGGGACTTGTTTCGTTCATACTGACTGATAGTCACACATATTATTTAGATAATAATTGTTTGATAAAAAATTTATATTGGCCATCAGATTATTAACAGAGACAAGAAAAAAAATGTTCTTGACCTAAATATGATTATCATTATTGAAATCATATAATCCAGTAATGAAGTAATCCAAACATTTCCACATGAGATCAATATTTAAATAGAGGCCAATGTGACAGAAAGTTTTGTATTTCCAAGAAATGGGGTGCCAATTGCTTAGTTTGACAAGTTTACTTGATTAAAGACAATTATAGGATATGTTTTCTTATTACCCAATTTCTCTCTTAAATTATACAGTTATATCATTAACCTAGGAATGTTGATTAAATAATAGATACATGAAAATAGAAATTTCAGGAGTGTTAACAAAATGGAAAACAAATGTAGATGTTAGAAAAAAGTGAATGTACTTCTGGGTGAAAAAGGATAAGGCTTGAAGTGTTAACAAAGATGGACGTTTGTTCCAAAACTGACTGCTAATGTTTTAACCCAATTAAACATTTAAGAAGAGATACTGATGTTATTGTCTACAATTAATATTACAGCATTAATTATAATTTGAAGGTGCTGTGAACTTTGTTCTCAGACACCAGCTGTTTCTTTTTTTAGATTTAGTTGTTGCTTGCAATGCATGACAGAGAGAATCTCGTATCTGGCTAATATTATGATTTGACCTGCTGTGCTGTTAATAATGAATTATTTATATACTTGTTTCTCCACATGTGGAGGAAACAAACAACAATATCAACACATACCATATGACATAGAGCACACACACACACCTGGCTCTTGTTCACATGCCAGATTGGTTTTGGACATTTAAAAGCATCTGCATATTGTTGGACTGTCATATTTTGAAGTTAATGATATTATCAAATGAAAGAAATTTAAACCTGACAGTGAAAATTATTTGATTCTGGCAATGAAAGTTTTTCCCATTGCCAAACTTTCTGATCCAGGCATTTACAACTTTTCTATTGTCAAACTTTCTGATCCTGGCATTGACAAATTTCTATTGCCAAACGTTCTCATCCAGGCATTGACAGCTTTTCTATTGCCAAACTTTCTGCTACTGGCAATGACAAACTTTCTATTGCCAAACTTTCTGATTCTGGCAGTGACACATTGTCTATTGCCAAACATTCTGATCCTGGCAATGAAAACCTTTCTATTGCTTAACTTTCTGATCCTGGCAATGACACATTTTCTATTGCCAAACTTTCTGCTTCTGGCAATAACAAACTTTCTATTGCTAAACTTTCTGATCCTGGCAATGACACATTCTCTATTGCCAAACTTTCTGATCCTGGCAATGACAAACTTTCTATTGCCAATTTTTCTGATCCTGGCAATGACACATTCTCTGTTGCCAAACTTTCTGATCCTGGCAATGACAAACTTTCTATTACTAAACTTTCTGATCCTGGCAATGACACATTTTCTATTGCCAAACTCCCTGCTACTGGCAATGACAAGCTTTCTATTTAGTAACCATACTTTCTGATCCTGGCAATGGTAAATTTTCTATTGCAAAACTTTCTGTTCTGTATATTGTCCTGAAAATGACTAGCATGGTTGGTCATGTCTGTTTCTGGCAATAACAAACATATCTGATGTTGACATATCACATATATTTGACAAGCATGAGGAAACACTATGATCCTGACAGTGACAAACCAAACACTGCTGGTCTTTGTAATGAAAGGATGTCAGTCACAAACATTTCCAGTCCTGGCAATCACAAGCATCTGACATTGACAAGCACTTTTGATCCTTGCAATGAACAGATGTCAATAACAAACATTTCCAGTCCTGGCAATCACAAGCATCTGACATTGACAAGCACTTTTGATCCTTGCAATGAACAGATGTCAATAACAAACATTTCCAGTCCTGGCATTCACAAGCATCTGACATTGACAAACACTTTTGATCCTTGCAATAAACAGATGTCAATAACAAACATTTCCAGTCCTGGCATTCACAAGCATCTGACATTGACAAACACTTTTGATCCTTGCAATGAATGGATTTAAATAACAAACATTTCCAATTCTAACAAAGACAAATGTTTTTAATACTGGAGATGGCTTTTTTTGTCCAGTGTTTGCCCTGGACATTTCTGGTCCTTGCAATGAAATGAGTAATTGGAAACACAATTTTATCTTATCCTGGTAATAACAAACATATACAGTTCTGGCAAACACAAATTTATGTAATCCTGGTAATTACAAACATATACAGTCCTGGCAAACAAAAATTTATGTAATCCTAGTAATTACAAATATATACAGACCTGGCAAACGCAGATTTATCCAATCCTGCTAATTACAAACATATACAGTCCTGGCAAGCACAATTTTATCCAATCCTAGTAATTACAAACACATACAGTCCTGGCAAACACAAATTTATCCAATCCTAGTGATAACAAACATATACAGTCCTGGCAAACACAAATTTATTTAATCGTGGTAATTACAAACATATACAGTCCTGGCAAACACAAATTTATCTAATCCTGGTAAGTACAAACCTATACAGTCCTAACAAACAGAAATTTATCTAATCCTGGTAATTACAGACATATACAGTCCTGACAGACACAAATTTATCTAATCTTGGAAATTACAGACATATACAGTCCTTGCAGACACAAATTTATCCAATCTTAGTAATAACAAACATATACAGTCCTGGCAAACACAAATTTATCTAATCCTGGTAAGTAAAAACATATACTGTCCTGACAAACACAAATTTATCTAATCCTGGTTATTACAAACATATACAGTCCTGGCAAACAGAAATGTATCTAATCCTGGTAATTACAGACATATACAGTCCTGGCAAACACAAATTTATCTAATCCTAGTAATTACAAACATATACAGTCCTGGCAAACACAAGTTTATCCAATCCTAGTAAATACAAACATACAGTCCTGGCAAACACATATTTATTCAATCCTAGAAATTACAAACACATACAGTCCTGGCAAACACAAATTTATCTAATCTTAGTAATGACAAACATATACAGTCCTGGCAAACACAAATTTATCTAATCCTAGTAATGGTGTCAAACATGTTTGATAATGGCAAACACAAACATATTCAGTCAATGCAGTGATAAACATCTTGGCAGTGAAAATTTTCACTTGCAGGTTCCTGTCATATTTTAATATAAAGTTTGTATTGTCAATCACAGTATGTCATCTCACGAGTGAATGTGACTAAAGCATATACAAATTTTACATCAAAACTTCATTTATAACTTTAGCAGTTCACTCTTCCTCTTAAAAGCCTTTTTTTGTTTTAAATAAATGCACAACTTAACCATTACCTCTCTCCTAATGAAGAAATGTCCTGTACCGGTCTTAGAATTTCAATATATTTAAAAATTATTTTATTTGAATAAAAGAATTAACATTTTATATTAAAGATTTTCAGAAACTTTACAGTTTCAAACCACTTATCCTAATTTAAACAAATTTATGAACTTTAAATCTTGAAAATAAACAATTTTGACTACCAGTACTTAAAGATAATTTTGAATGTGTTGGAAAATCTTATTTCATTAAATCAAAATTATTTGTAACAAAATTAAATGACCATTTCTGCCTTGAAAAGAGTCATTGACTAGGAGATAAGTTTCTTAACATCTTACTGGTACCTGTTTCAGCAATTCCAACATGGTGTTCTGGAGAATCTGTCTCGCCGTGTGCAGGGAACCAACATCGAGGCCCAGCAGCTGATACAGAGTGCTGCCACAGGAGTGGACACCAGTGGTCTAGAGGCTGACCTGGAGAGTTTGATGGACAAATGGAACAGTCTAAATGCAATGGTTTGTAATTTCACTTTGTCGTCCCAGTGGTTTGTAAAGTTATAGCATCATAATAGAATGTTCATAAAGTCTATGCCAGTTTCATTGTAAATGCAATACATTTTGTTGACACTGTGTTGAAGATTTTAGATATATCCCTCTGGTACTTAATATTGAAAAAGTAATGTTTACATACATGTATTACATGGATGTGTTATTTACATGCATGTACTTCTATATAACCATGTTTTCTCTATATCAGGTATCTGAGAGAGACCGTAACCTTGACAGTGCTATTCTACAATCTGGTAAATTCAATGATGCCCTGCGTAACCTCCTAGAGTGGATGCAGGAGACAGAAGACCTTGTAAGCAATCAGAAATCACCATCACCAGACTACAAGGTGGCAAAATCACAACTTCAGGAACAGAAGGTAATATTCTGCAATATCCTTGACTCTCATTGTTATGTAGACTGGTATTTGTCATTTGATGATGACAGTTATTGATTTGGTCTATATCTTACAATGTTTTCATATGATTGTATTTGTTAATTTCATCTTTGACTTTTTAATTGTTTGGATTATCTGAACAAATAGTTATTAGGTTAAATTTTTACTCCTAGAACCCTATAACTTTCGCCATTTTGGAGAAAAAAAAGAATGTGTTATTTTTGCATTGGTGGCAGCATCGAGGCCAACAATTCAACATTAAATGTATGCATCAAGTTCTGTTTCTCAGAAACTGTTTGACCTAAAATTGCCAAATTCAATTTATAGTTCTGTAATTGGTAATTCTACTAAAAATCATGCAACATTTTTTTTTATGACCTTGAACTTGACCTCTAGGGATTATTATGTCAGCTTACACAATGTTAAGTTTTTGCGTTTAGCTCTGTTTCTTAAAATCTGTTTAGTGTAGAACTAACTGACTTTTATATTCTGTTCTTTTGTCAACAGTTTCTACTTAAAATGCTGGATGACCGTGCACCAGGTGTAAAATCAGTGAAAGATTCAGGTGAAACTTTACAAAAGAATTTGGAAGCACGAGAAAAGAAGGCTATCCAGAACCAAACTGCCCAGCTAGACAAGCGTTGGGTAGATCTTACCTCTAAAGCTGAGGAACGAGCCAAGACTCTTGAAAACATAATTAATGTGGCACAGAAGTTCCAAGAAGTAAGAGATCCATTAATAGCATGGCTGGACACTGCCGAGAAGAAATTCTCCAGTCTTGAACCAACAGCAATGGATTCAGATGGTATTGAGAATATTATCAAAAGTCTGGAAGACATGGAAGCAGAGGTGAAGAATAAAGATGAATTGATCAAGAGGTTAGCAACTGTTGGCAAGGAACTGCAGAATCATTGTAAAGGTGAGAAGAAAAATGAATGTAGTATGCCATATAGAAATGACCTCTTTAGTTGCCTATATATGCCATCAGTAACATAAAGCCAAACTGTTTATTTCTGCTTCCATTCAGCATGTTTTTAATGAGATTGAGAAATTACAAGATCGTTATAAATGTAAAACTTATAGCCAACATTAAAAAAAAATTTAACATGTCAATATTATCATAAAACTCATAATTGAAGTTTGGAAAAGAGTATTATATCATGAGGCACTATGTTGGTCTACCTGTCTTTCTGTTTGTTGGTCAGTCAGTCTGTCAAATTGGGTCAGTCTTTAGTTGGGTAAATTTTTAAGCAATTGACTTGATACTTTGCATATATGATCAACACCAAGTGTACATGCATTTATGTAAATTTGAGTGAAGACCATATAACTTATGCTTCTTGTTTGTAATGCTCTCACAGGTGATGATGTAAAGAATGTGCAGCGAAAAATTGATGACGTCCAAGGAAGATTTGCTGAACTCAGTGATAAACTTTCTGACACACACGAACAGATGGAAGAAGCTCTCCCATTGGCCAAAAACTTTAATGATGCACATGCCAAGTTTATTGACTGGATAGTGAAGATGGAACCAAAGGCACGAGGCAAGGAGGAGAGTGAAGAACAGGTCACAGTAAGTAATGCACAAAATAAGTGTCTGTTTTGTTATACCTTGTGTTGCATGGGTTATGTCTTTTTAACATAATTTTAAATAAGCAATATTCACCATATCGCTCGTAAGACCCAGCTCTGTTGATCAAAGGTCATTTAGAGGTTCAAGATCAGAAATGGGTACAATAGTTCATGTCCACTCCATATCTTGTAATCCACTTGACAGATTTTAAGAAACATGGCACTAATGTTCACCATAATCTGACATCATGAATCAGGTCTGTAGCTGAAAGGACAAAAATAGATACAATATTCAGAATAGGTGCAATATTTGTAAACCACTTGATGGACTTTGAAAAAAGTGAACCACAAATGTTTACAATAATACAGTTCATAATGGTGGACTTGACATTGTGGCCCTTTGGCATCTTGTATGACATTTAATTTACTCCTTCATGGTATAGATGTACATAATAATATTTATAATAGCAATTCATTTTACCGTACATTCATAATTTTGTAGGGAAAATGACATTGTGTCTTGGTGACAAAGTAGTGAAGGGCTACTGACATTAAAACAGATCGTTTTCATAGATTCCTTCTTCTTTCAGCAACTATTGGAAGACTTGAAGGAGATAGAGCCTATATTGGAGGTAATGAACAACGATGGTGGTCAGCTGGCAGAACTTGCCCCCGGAGATGCAGGATTCAAGGTGGAGGACACACTTGCCAAAGATATGAAGAGATTTGAGGCTGTAAATGAGGCAGTACAAAACAAGGCAGACAAGTTTAGAGCCTCAAAACTGAAGAATGCTGAGGTAGGATGTGAGCCAGTATAAGAATTTGAGAAATTATGAAACATCTGTCAAATCTTAAAAAAAAAATCTTTTGTGCCTGCATGATTTTACTTTCCTTCTATTTTCTACCACAAATGAGATGATGTATAAGACTGATATTGAGTTAGACATTTATGTAGTGTTATTTTTTCTGTATTGCAGGTGATGTGTACAATAGATGATCTACTGGAATGGTTTGATGATGAGGAAGATGTCCTTAAATCTTGTGAACCAATCAGCTGTGAGCCTGGAAAACTGCAGAAACAACTGGCCAACCAAAAGGTAAGATCATTTTGATGCTTAATGATATGTCACCTTTATCATCATGGATATGTCCCAGAGACAGCCTAAGAGACCTATTTATCATCTACATGTTATGCAGTCTTGATGTCGCATAAATAGATGTCATATTTTATGAAGAAGGAGATATTTCTCAAGATTAAATGATAACCATGAGCCAGTTCTAAAATTTGTTGTAATTCAGTCACTAATCAGTTTTCTATTTTAAAGTCTGAAACATGAATATATTAAAAAGGAATATTGCCGAGAGTGGGTATTTATCACTTGATCCCACCTTTGAGTTATGTAGCAACAAAATTCTTTACTTACAGGTTATGAATGATGATATCAATGCACAAAAGCAGAAAGCACGAGACACAATTGCCACTGGAAAACGCCTCATCCGCGAGGGTTCCATGGATGATGAGGGTTCTCTAAACAACAAGATGGATGCACTGAAGCAGAGAAGTGACGTCGTCGCCAAGCTTGGCAGTGACAGACTGGTCCAGCTGGAACAAGCCATGCCACTGTCTAAAACGTTTGTGGAGGCTCACCAGGACCTGCTTACATGGTTCCAGGAAGTGGAGCCTACCATTGCTGAGCTAGAGGTCATGTCTATAAACCAAGACACTGTCAAAAAACAGCAGGACAAAGTCAAGGTCAGTGTTGTGACATTCATGCCACATATAAATTTTTATGAGGAATTCCATTTTACAGATGAAAGGAGTTTTGAGATGGGAAGTATAAAGATTTTCTTCATCAACTTGGACTTTGGTAGCAGCTGTTCAGAAACATTCCTGCGTTTTCAGTCATAAATATAAAATGAAGAATTATTAAAGATATAATTTTTTTTACCTGTCCTTTTATTTCGGTATTTGTTAATTTGCATCGCCACATCTACTAGTAAGGTGATATTCACTGGGTGTTCTGCATGTGATTCTACAGTACTCTTACTGCTGTACTTTAGGTGCTGAAACAAGACATTCAAGATAATAAACCATTGATTGACAAACTCAACAAAACTGGACTCGCTCTCTCTAAGTTGGCCCTTAGTCCTGATGACCTTGAACTTGTCAGTTCAACAAAGGAGGATGATAACCGGCGAGTGGAGGAGATCAGGCGTGCAGTTCGGGAGAGATCCATGTCTATAGATGAAGCACTGCAGCAATCAGCCGAGGTACAAGAATAATCTAATACAGTTATAAAGGACACAATGTATAATACGTATGTATGTTAAGTAGTTGTAGTTAAGTAAATGCAGAAGAACTTTACCATTTACTCAAACTTGAAACATGTATATAATCATTCATATCTATTCAAAGGAGGAAAAGAAGGTGTGTAGAAATATTCCTCAACTATTCACTGATACAACCCTCCAATATAAATATGTATACAGAACAGTCTCCTTAATATTTAGTACAATCTGGAATCTACTTGTTTACATACATTGGTTATTGTGGTATAGGGTGTGAATATTCTAGGGCATCCAGTGTAAAATGGAGGAAAAGAAGGTGTGTAGAAATGTTCCTCAACTATTCACTGATACAACCCTCCAATATAAATATGTATACAGAACAGTCTCCTTAATATTTAGTACAATCTGGAGTCTACTTGTTTACATACATTGGTTATTGTGGTATAGGGTGTGAATATTCTAGGGCATCCAGTGTAAAATGGAGGAAAAGAAGGTGTGTAGAAATGTTCCTCAACTATTCACTGATACAACCCTCCAATATAAATATGTATACAGAACAGTCTCCTTAATATTTAGTACAATCTGGAGTCTACTTGTTTACATACATTGGTTATTGTGGTATAGGGTGTGAATATTCTAGGGCATCCAGTGTAAAATGGAGGAAAAGAAGGTGTTTAGAAATGTTCTTCAACTATTCACTGATACAACCCTCCAATATAAATATGTATACAGAACAGTCTCCTTAATATTTAGTACAATCTGGAGTCTACTTGTTTACATACATTGGTTATTGTGGTATAGGGTGTGAATATTCTAGGGCATCCAGTGTAAAATGGAGGAAAAGAAGGTGTGTAGAAATGTTCCTCAACTATTCACTGATACAACCCTCCAATATAAATATGTATACAGAACAGTCTCCTTAATATTTAGTACAATCTGGTGTCTACTTGTCTACATAACATTGGTTATTGTGGTATAGGGTGTGAATATTCTAGGGCAATCCTGTCTTGAAAAAGGCACATGGAAGTGTTCCTGGTCATCTATTCACTGATACACCCCTTCTATATAAATATGTCCATATCAAACTAGTATGCATTCTTTGAGAAACAATATATTTCAAGTAGAAACCAAATTAATAAGGTTCTATTGTAATTGTGCTCATTATCTCCAGTTATATATATATATATATTGTATATATTGTATGATAATTATTTACAGTTTACTGACAAACTCGAGAACATGCTAGAAACTCTTACAACAACCGAAGAGATGGTGACCAATGCACAACCAGTATCTGCCCACTCTGATAAGTTACGTGAACAGATGGCTGAAAATAATGTAAGTGTGCTGTCATTTGAGTCTATCACTTAGCTCCCCCTTAAACAAGCTTCTTTAACTTTATGAAACATTTGATATTGTTGTTTAATTCATGATCACTGATCAACTGGTTAATTTTTAATATTTCCTAGAACTTTTTAAGTTCTCAAATGCTGTGAAATATAAGAAGATTTGTAAATATATTGTATAATATGACAGGCCCTTATGGAAGAGATGGCCATGAGACTGTCAGCCCTTGAGTCTGTACAGAATGCAGCTGAAGATTTGATCAAACAGTCGAGCAGTGATCAGGATCCAGCTGTCAGAGGTAAGAAACATCCCCACCCTCCAACCCCTATATAGAGTTGTTGTTGTCCATTCATCTGTATGTCACACTTTCTGGTCAATTCTAAACTTTCACTGTTTGACGGAATTATGAATCTTTGATATTTGTAAGTCTTTTGAGCACTACTCCTCCTAAACTGCTCAAAATATTTTGAATAGAAGTATGAAGTTCAGTAACTGTTGGTCTTGTAATCCTCATGTTCTGCTCCATCTACTTTTGGAGGAGTTGCGGTCCTTTAAATACTTATAATTGTAATACTTCTGTCATGTATCTTCTGCTAGGGTATATAGAGCATGCTAATTTTAATGTATTGTTAACAACCAATTCATTTATACATCAGCTCGTGTGAACTACCATACTGAAACATTATTTGACACAGGTTTATTCAGTATACTGTTTTAAATGTCACATGACTGATGCCAAGTACAGGCTACCTGTTACCTAGAGGAAGGTAGGGAAAGACAGCAGGTGATAGCTTAGTTCTTATTTCATTATTGTTTAGCTATATACAGATAATCTAGATACTGCTGATAAAGAAGACTTTTTTATTTAGATGTGAAAGCAAAGTTGCGAGATCTGGTGAAATTGTATGAGAAGATAAATGAGGGAGCAACAGATCGGGCCAATTGCCTCGAAGACACACTTGAAGTGTCTGACAAGTTCTGGGATGACCTTAACACACTGACACGTACACTGAAGGATCTCTCTGACACACTGTCCAGTCAGGAGGCTCCTGCTTTAGAGCCCTCACTTATACGTGAGCAGCAAGATACACTCGAGGTAGGTTGATTAGATAAAACTATCGTTATAATTGTTTTGAAAAATATATATAATGTTCAAAAAAAAGTAACAAATACAAAAAGTAGTTTTAATTGTTTGCATAAAACTGCTTTAGATCAGTTCTTTTCTAAATTAAAGTGAATTTGAAGCACTGCTAGTTTACAACTGAAATACTGATTATTGTTGCTTTTTAGCTCAACTTAAATATTTGTGTGTATTTCGGGATTGGTTTTGAGTTGAATCAACTATTATTCAAGGTCATAAAATCTATTATCTGCCTTGTTAACCCAATAGGAGCTTCAGTGTTCATCCAATCCTAATGAAACTTGTCAGTTGATGTTTGTGACCCTTAAATATGAAACTGTTTCTTGAACTGGTCAGATTGGCCCATTCAGAACAGTAGAGTTATTAATAACTTACACAAAGAGAAGAGTCGGTCATTGCAACTTGTGCTTGTTCATATTTGTCATTGATATTGCAGTCTATGCGTGATGACATTGAAGCAAGTCAATTTGACCTTGATGAAGTCCACCAGACTGGAGAACAATTGATGAATCTGTGTGGGGATCCAGAGAAACCAGAAGTTCAGAAAAACATTGATGACCTTGACAACAACCTTTCGGCCATCACAGGGGAGTTTGATAAAAGGTCCAGGACATTGGAAGAAGCACTGGAGAGGTCTATGCACTTCCAAGACCAGCTGATGGTAAGACAAACTCAAATTGACAAGAACCAATTTTGGTGTAGAAATAAATGTCCATATGAAATTACATAGTTGTATTATTAAAGGAATACACATTTAACCATGTGTAGTGTAATCAATTATACCACACACTACACCAGGTGTTTACTCTTGGAGAAATCATAAATGGAAAGTTTCAAAGATATCACCATGTTTAAGGGACATAATTAAGTAATACTGCTATGGGTTTTATTCATAAAAGGATGCCTTTGAATCATTTATCAGAGTTATGCCCCTTCCTTAAATAGAATTAAAGGGTTACCATATACCACACTGGTGTGGTCTAATTTCATATTTGCATCAAGTAAATATATAAAAGAGTATAAAGTGAAAATTTATCAAATTGCTATATCGTTTAAAGAAACAAAATAAGTGATCAGTGTTCATGTTTATTATGCTCCCCCAAAGTGGGGAAGCATAAAGTCGCCGCTTCGTCCGTGCGTGCATCCCAAACTTCTTGTCAGGCTATTTCTCTACAACCTCTAGTTGGAATTTTATGAAACTTGCTACAATGCATCATTACCAAGTGCAGATGCGCATATTGTCTTTGTGTTCCTGTTTGATGATTTTTCATGGAGTTATAACCCTTTGATTCTGTTTGTGACCAAATTCTTGTCTGCACTGTTTTTCTACAATCCCATGTTGGAATTTTATGAAACTTGCTAGGATGCATCATTCATTACCAAGTGCAGATGCGCAAATTGTCTTTGTTTTCCGGTTTGGTGTTTTTTTCACGGAGTTATGGCCCTTTCATTCCGTCTGACCAAATTCTTGTCCGTTCTATTTCTCTACAATCCCATGTTGGAATTTTATGAAACATGCTAGGATGCATCATTACCAAGTGCAGATGGGCATATTGTCCATGTGTTCCGGTTAAATGTTTCAAGGAGTTACGGCCCTTTTATTGAGTCTGTGACCAAATTATTGTCTGCACTATTTCTCTTCAACCCCACATTGGAATTTTGTGAAACTTGCTAGGATGCATCGTTACCAAGTGCAGATGCGCATATTGTCTTTGTTTTCCGGTTTGGTGTTTTTTTCATAGAGTTATGGCCCTTTGATTCTGTCTGTGACCAAATTCTTGTCCGCGCTATTTCTCTACAACCCAATATTGGAATTTTATGAAACTTTTTAGGATGCATCATTACCAAATGCAGATGGGCATATTGTCTAAGTGTTCCGGTTCAATGATTTTTCATGGAGTTATGGCCCTTTCATTGAGTCTGTGACCAAATTCTTCCTTGCTCTATTTCTCTACAACCTGTTTTTTTAATTTTATGAAACTTGCTATGTTTGTGTTCCAGTTCGATGATTTTTCACGGCCCGTCGATTCAGTATGTGACATAATTCTTCTCCGCTCTATTTGTCTACAACCTGTGGTTGGAATTTTATGAAACTTGCTAGGATGTATCATTACCAAGTGGAGATGTGCATATTGTTGTCATGACGCTATTTCGCTACAACCTCTGGTTTAAATTCTGTAAAACAAGTTAGGATCTGCGCATATTGTCATTTTGTTCCGGTTCAATGATTTGCGATGAGTTCTGTGAAGTGCAGAGCCACATATTGTTCCTGCTATGCAGTTTGGTATTTTCAACCAAGTAGCTGGTACAGAGTCAAACACCCACATGGGGAGCATCCATCGGTTCTACCGACATTTTTTTGTTTATATAGCCTCTATTAAAGATTTTAAAAAAGAAAGAAGAAATATGTGTATGTGAAATCATTGTTCTGGTTTTAACAAAGTTTGACAATTTGTTACATTACAGAAAATCCTGGTTTGGCTCCAGAAGAGAGAGGACAGACTAAAGGAGTTTAAACCAGTTGTTGCAGACTTTGAAACCATCAAGGAGCAGTGGAATGAGATTAAGGTCAGTATGAGGGAACATTTCATCATCAGATATATCTGTGTCTACTTGCATGTGGAGCATTTGTGGTACTGCAGTTGGACTGCTGATTTATTTCATATATACACTAGGCATATTAGAAAGTATTGCAGTTTAAAAACAAAACATCTCTTTTTATATCCAGCGATTTGACATAATCGTACATGTCACAGTAACAAAATGTTTATTGATTGTTTTCCAGCTATTTAAGGCCGATGTTGAACCAAAACATGCTGACATAGAATCATTGAATCAGAAAGCAAATGAACTAGTGAAGGACTCTAGCCCAGACCAGGCAGTGGTGGTGAAGGAGCCCATGTCTGCAGTGAATAAGAGATGGGAGGGGCTCTTGGATGCTATCAGTGACAGGTAATAAAGACATGTTTGTCTCATATTCATATTAACGGTTAATTTTCAGAAACTTGTTTTATAGTTAGAATGTAAATGGTAAGAGCAGGACAGTAGTGTTCTTGAGTTTTTATGCCATTCATTACCTCTTTTTGACACTTTATGTTTAAAGAAACACTGTTTCTGGGGAGATTCTTTAAAATGATGCCTTGTAATTTTTGTTGAATATTTTCCTGGTACACATTTTCAAAATCATAGTAAATTTTAAATACAAGTACTAAATGTCATCATATTAATGTTGTATTACAGACAGCAGATGTTACAAATGGCCATGTTAAATGTTGGTCAGTTTGAACACGCCATGAATGAGCTGCTGTCATGGTTAGACAAGACGGATCAAACCCTGGACGAGAACAAACCCGTGTATGGTGACAGAAAGCTTGTGGAAATAGAACTTGCCAAACACAAGGTTTGTTTCATTGTTTTATATTCAGTTATGTACCCAAGGTTTAAATTTGGCAACTATGTTGTAACAACAGATAAATAAGGAAGAAGATACCACTTGTTGTATAATGTACAAAATTAAAACAGATGTGTTCTATACAGTTTTAGATAAAAGTAACTTTACAGTTTACCACTACAGCTAATTTTGCTACAAACAAACTATATTCTACTCCAGTTTTGTTACAAACAACATTTATTGAACTCGAGTTTTGTTACAAACTCTATAATATTATTACTCTAGTTCATTTTTACTCCAGTTTTCAAATAATAAATCAGTTCCTTACATTCATAAGCGTCAGGTTAGCTTTTAATTTGTGCCTGCTGCTCCTAAAATAAGTTTTGAGTTGCCAGTTACTTGTGCAGAAGGGTTGTCAGGATCATGTTTATGTATACATATAACTACACAAAACTGAACACAATATATTATAATCTGTTATGCAAATTGACATCAAATTTGGTACGCTGATTTTGTGAACAACTGAGAAATTCAATTGTTCTAAAGAAAATATACATTTAAAAAACAAACTACATGTATTAACTGTATTTATAGGTGCTACAAAATGACATCCAGGCCCATGAACAAAGTATCCGCTCAGTACGGGATGCTGGAACACGGGCAGTGTCAGGAGACAGCGGCCTAAAGTCCTCCACAACAAAACGTAAACTAGACGACCTACAACACATGTGGAACCAAGTTCAGGATAAAAGTCAGAACAGACAAGATGAATTAGACGAAGCTCTTAATGAGGTGTGTAATATAACATTAATTTCTATCTAAAACACTTAATGAGGTGTGTAATACAACAATGATTTCTAACTAAAACACTTAATGAGGTGTGTAATATAATAATGATTTCTATCTAAAACACTTAATGAGGTGTGTAATATAACAATGATTTCTATCTAAAACACTTAATGAGGTGTGTAATATAACAATGATTTCTATCTAAAACACTTAATGAGGTGTGTAATATAACACTAATTTCTTTCTAAAACACTTAATGAGGTGTGTAATATAACAATGATTTCTATCTAAAACACTTAATGAGGTGTGTAATATAACACTAATTTCTATCTAAAACACTTAATGAGGTGTGTAATATAACACTAATTTCTATCTAAAACACTTAATGAGGTGTGAAATATAACAATGATTTCTATCTAAAACACTTAATGAGGTGTGTTATATAACACTAATTTCTATCTAAAACACTTAATGAGGTGTGTAATATAACAATGATTTTGTATCTAAAACACTTAATGAGGTGTGTAATATAACAATGATTTTTATCTAAAACACTTAATGAGGTGTGTAATATAACAATGATTTCTATCTAAAACACTTAATGAGGTGTGTAATATAGCACTAATATCTATCTAAAACACTTAATGAGGTGTGTAATATAACACTAATTTCTATCTAAAACACTTAATGAGGTGTGTAATATAACACTAATTTCTATCTAAAACACTTAATGAAGTGTGTAATATAACAAAGATTTCTATCTAAAACACTTAGTGAGGTGTGTAATATAACACTAATTTCTATCTAAAACACTTAATGAGGTGTGTGATATAGCAATAATTTCTATCTAAAACACTTAATGAGATGTGTAATATAACACTAATTTCTATCTAAAACACTTAATGAGGTGTGTAATATAACAAAGATTTCTATCTAAAACACTTAATGAGGTGTGTAATATAATACTAATTTCTATCTAAAACACTTAATGAGGTGTGTAATATAACACTAATTTCTATCTAAATCACTTAATGAGGTGTGTAATATAACACTAATTTCTATCTAAAACACTTAATGAGGTGTGTAATATAACAAAGATTTCTATCAAAACCTCTTAATGAGGTGTGTAATATTATTATGATTTCTATCTAAAACACTTAATGAGGTGTGTAATATAACAATGATTTTTATCTAAAACACTTAATGAGGTGTGTAATATAACAATGATTTCTATCTAAAACACTTAATTAGGTGTGTAATATAACACTAATTTCTTTCTAAAACACTTAATGAGGTGTGTAATATAACAATGATTTCTATCTAAACACTTAATGAGGTGTGTAATATAACACTAATTTCTATCTAAAACACTTAATGAGGTGTGTAATATAACAATGATTTCTATCTAAAACACTTAATGAGGTGTGTAATATAACAATGATTTCTATCTAAAACACTTAATTAGGTGTGTAATATAACACTAATTTCTTTCTAAAACACTTAATGAGGTGTGTAATATAACAATGATTTCTATCTAAAACACTTAATGAGGTGTGTAATATAACACTAATTTCTATCTAAAACACTTAATGAGGTGTGTAATATAACAATGATTTCTATCTAAAACACTTAATGAGGTGTGTAATATAACAATGATTTCTATCTAAAACACTTAATGAAGTGTGTAATATAACAATGATTTCTATCTAAAACACTTAATTAGGTGTGTAATATAACACTAATTTCTTTCTAAAACACTTAATGAGGTGTGTAATATAACACTAATTTCTATCTAAAACACTTAATGAGGTATGTAATATAACACTTATTTCTATCTAAAACACTTAATGAGGTGTGTAATATAACAATGATTTCTATCTAAAACACTTAATGAGGTGTGTAATATAACAATGATTTCTATCTAAAACACTTAATGAGGTGTGTTATATAACACTAATTTCTATCTAAAACACTTAATGAGGTGTGTAATATAACAATGATTTTGTATCTAAAACACTTAATGAGGTGTGTAATATAACAATGATTTCTATCTAAAACACTTAATGAGGTGTGTAATATAACAATGATTTCTATCTAAAACACTTAATGAGGTGTGTAATATAATACTAATTTCTATCTAAAACACTTAATGAGGTGTGTAATATAACAATGATTTATATCTAAAACACTTAATGAGGTGTGTAATATAACACTAATTTCTATCTAAAACACTTAATGAGGTGTGTAATATAACAAAGATTTCTATCTAAAACACTTTATGAGGGGTGTAATATAACAATGATTTCTATCTAAAACACTTAATGAGGTGTGTAATATAACAATGATTTATATCTAAAACACTTAATGAGGTGTGTAATATAACACTAATTTCTATCTAAAACACTTAATGAGGTGTGTAATATAACAAAGATTTCTATCTAAAACACTTTATGAGGGGTGTAATATAACAATGATTTCTATCTAAAACACTTAATGAGGTGTGTAATATAACACTTATTTCTATCTAAAACACTTAATGAGGTGTGTAATATAACACTAATTTCTATCTAAAACACTTAATGAGGTGTGTAATATAACAAAGATTTCTATCTAAAACACTTAATGAGGTGTGTAATATAATACTAATTTCTATCTAAAACACTTAATGAGGTGTGTAATATAACAATGATTTCTATCTAAAACACTTAATGAGGTGTGTAATATAACACTAATTTCTATCTAAAACACTGAATGAGGTGTGTAATATAACAAAGATTTCTATCTAAAACACTTAATGAGGTGTGTAATATAATACTAATTTCTATCTAAAACACTTAATGAGGTGTGTAATATAACACTAATTTCTATCTAAAACACTTAATGAGGTGTGTAATATAACACTAATTTCTATCTAAAACACTGAATGAGGTGTGTAATATAACAAAGATTTCTATCAAAACCTCTTAATGAGGTGTGTAATATTATTATGATTTCTATCTAAAACACTTAATGAGGTGTGTAATATAACAATGATTTCTATTTAAAACTCTTAATGAGGTGTGTAATATAACATTGATTTCTATCAAAAACACTTAATTAGGTGTGTAATATAACAAGGATTTCTATCAAAAACTCTTAATGAGGTGTGTAATATAACAATGATTTCTATCTAAAACACTTAATGAGGTGTTTTCTATCAAAAACATTTGTTTCCTTAGATCAAAGAACAATTTGTATAATGGATTCTTAAGCAGATGAAAATGAAGAATAGAAAATGTTTCCTATGTATATCTCAAACTGTCTTTATTTATTCACAGTACAACTTGCAGCAGTATTGTGCAGCAGCCACTGATATTAGAATGTTTATATAATGATTTACCCGGACAATCACTCCGGTGTAATTGTTTGGTGTCTGGGGATGATGCTCTGCTTTAACCTTTAG
The DNA here is from genome assembly GCA_029582155.1 of Panopea generosa. Classification (NCBI taxonomy): domain Eukaryota; kingdom Metazoa; phylum Mollusca; class Bivalvia; order Adapedonta; family Hiatellidae; genus Panopea; species Panopea generosa. The sequence continues at coordinate 37,208,918 of CM055901.1, read as the reverse complement.
TTTGATATATAACTAAGTCTTACTAGTTGATGCTGATATTGAGTATACTTGATATATACGTTATTTGTGATGGTTACTATGATCTATGTGTAATTGTTATGTCAGGCTAAAGGTTTCTCCGAGATGATGGAAAAGACACTTGTGAGGCTGGGACAGATAGAGGGAATGTTGATCACTTCTAGGCCTGTCGGAGGTCTACCAGAAACTGCAAAGGAGCAGCTTGAAAGATTCATGGTGAGTTTGAATAACATTGTAGGGTTTGGCTTCAGCTATAACAGATACTTCTATACAGCTTCATCTTATACAATTTGCATTTAGCCTTTAGCATTAATATTTAATGTAGCTGTTTGTCTCTAATGCTATAGTCTAGGCAGCAGCCGCGACTTCTTGTTTGACATATTGCTCCCTGAAATGAAATGAAAATGGTTGTGGTGGTCTTACTCAAGCACTTATAACGCGGGGAAATTAACAATTATATCCGTTAAGTTTAAATATTCAAACAGCGTAAATAGAGGGGGGTTGTACTGAACAATTCTGACTTTCAGTTTGTCCGTTTGATACTCATGTTATGATTTTTAATACACAACAGAGAATATTGAAAGATTTAGTGGGCTTGAGAAAGTGTTCTATTTGTTTCCAAGCAACAGTAGGATAAACTCATACTTGGGTGACATACATTCAACCCTGGACACTTTCCACGTGTAGTTAATACCCAGTTTGAGATACCTTGTAAAGGGTTTTAGTGTGAGGATGAAAAATATGTGTTTTGTTTTAATTGCTTGCCGGGAAATGTGTAGTACTCCCTATGTTTGTGTATTACCTCAAGTTGTGTAATTTCTCATAGATCACTTTCTTGTTAAGCATTGACTACAAATATTACATAACAAAGTTTCTGTATTGTAAAATGTGTTGTTGTGTATGATACATTTGCAGGAGTGACATTAAATGTTTTTACATTTGACTTGTAATAAGAAACATAATTTGATCCTGATTTGTGTTTGGTCTCATCTCTGGATTGATAACCCTCATGTATTAGCTTAGCTTGTCTGTACATCTGTCAGTAATTGTACAGCACTGAGAAGGGTAAAAATTGTCCACAATGTGTTAAATAAGATTTGGCTTTTTGTCCAAAGCTATTGATCATTAACCTTGACCATAGAATATGGATTGTTCAAGCTTCTATGTATTTTTTAAGATTTCTGTTTGTGGTCACCAACAAACAAATACTTGTTTATTTTCACAAACTGATCGTATAACATTCCAAAGATGCACCTCTATCACAGTTGGGGAGAAGGTTCTTCACTGTCCCACTGTCCGAGGACAAGTTTATTGTAGCAATATTCATCATTAGCATTATTAAATTGCATGCTTTTTGTATTGTATATGTGGTTATCATTTTAACTTGTTTATTGCATGTTAACATTTCATCAGATCATAATTACTGGGGTTTCTAACTGTTTCCACAGTTCATAAATTACTAACAATAAAGTATTCTGTGGACAAACTGATATTTATTGAACCAGAAATGGTACATTGGACTGGAAACTAGTTACCTAAATTGGTTGGGACACTTTATTCTGCTTGGTGGCTGACAAAGTTTGCTGGCAACCTTGTGTGTAGGTCCTGATTCTTACATTTGAAGTATTAACTTGCATGTTTTTATATTCTGCATATATTATAGGCTTGTGCAGTGTTTATATATTATATTATATATACATATTGTTTTGCTTCACAATGATATAAAGTATAGTTACCTGTGGCTCGATGACGCTAATTTTCAGCATGCTGGTGTATCAGATTGGGATATGCTACAACTGTCACATGACTATCACCGTGTAGGTCGTCCCCTTCAATATAGCGCAGCATGGGTAAACTGGCTGGTAAGAGCAACACTGCTTTAGCTTTTCCAACATCTGTGTTGCAAGTCTGTGAATACAGCCACATTATCTCTGTGCTGCATGTCGGTGCATGCATGTTTGTCGTGCTGCACATGTATCCCACAATCCTCTGCTTGTGTCACTCACCGTCATGTTCATGTCTGTTTAACTACTGATCGGTATGGTAATGTTGTGTGGTTTGATATTATTATGTGTTGCTGACAAGATGTTCTCGCTTGTTTTCTAACTGCTTTATGCAAGTATGGCAGGAACTGAGATTTACATATTAATGTTATAAAGTCAATGTTTGTGTGAAATTCACAAGGCATGTGTCAGACATGTAGCAGTGGTAAGTAGTTACTTTTAGAAAGATAAAATAATCTTAAATTAATAATCTTAAGAATAATACAAAGTTTTATCACAGTTGGGTGTTACGAGTATGCCTGTGCACATTACACGTATTAGTTCTGCCTTGTTAAGTACACCTGCACTACTGATGTTGTAACCCGGCTTTGTTTGTCTAACTGGTAAATGTTCTTGTTTATTTCATTGTTTATTTCTTCCTGTGCATTATTGTAATTATGCTTCCCTGCCTTGATGTAATCTCTGTACCAAAATGTAACTGCATGTTAACTTGTTCAGTTTATGGTAATTGTATATCCTATTGTCCATACATTTATTAATTAACTTTATTGTAATAGTATGTATGTATGTATGGCTCACTTTATATGGCGTGAATTGGGCCAGTATAAACTGAATTGGGCCAATATACAGTGCTCCAAGAATAGGATAGCCCGATGCCCGGGGCTTGTCATATCTGGATCCGGGCATGTGCCTTTTTCAAAGTTTCTTGCCTGTCGGGCTTGTCTTAAAAAATCGGACAAGCTAGTTTTCACAATACACAGGTCTGCAAATATCTCTATTCGAAACGACACAGGTCAAACTGTTGTTTAAAGATCGTAACTAATCAGTATAAACAATTGACCCCTGCAGTGTTTATCATACCACATGCCCGATAATGCGACTTTGGTAAAATTCTCATGCATATTCATTTATCATTTTAATTCCTCTATACGATTGGTGGATAGCTTTGAATATAAAGTAATCTATTTTTAATAACCGCTCTGATTGGTCGGATATCTACGCCCAAGGTAAACACGTTTCTTACCACCTACCCGAGCAAAGACTAAAAAAAAGACAATGACGTAATTCGCGGGTGTTTCTCAAATTCTCCATTATGAAGAGTATAAAATTACCTCCCTTTGCCAAAATGGTAACGATAATGTTTTTGCAGATAATTTGCGATCGATCGCGTTATGTAAAATGTCAGCGTTAGGTTCTGGTAATTTTATAAGTATTTCGTAGATTTACAATAATTGGAACTGTATGTATATAAATTTTCTTCTGTGAAAACGTGAGAGTTGTTATTGAAATTGAGTTTATGGTAAAGAAAAATGTGGGCAGAGTATTATTATAGTAATAAACATTGCTTTTTGGTTGTGTAGTTTCAGCGTATATTTTTTGGCATGATTTAAATATAGTATTGAAAACAACAATTAAGATGAATTATGTGTTGTTTTTTTAATATTTGAAATATAGTTGACTAGTTGCACTTTCTAGATATTTGAAGGCTATCATAGATTGCATTCATTTATCATATTGCCAAGTTCTCTTGGATAGATTGAATAGCTTTGTAGGCTTGGCATTGCCATTAATGTATGATGTGACAGCAATAATTAGAAAACAAGAGAAAGATATTTAAAATAATGTTTTAAATAAACTCCTGCTCCCACACTGCCACTGAATCAACAGAACAGAAATGATAGTCAATAAAGAACAATTTATTGATTATTTTTCAATCTACTTGCCCTGGGCTAGTCCCAATTTTTTTTTTTCTTGGAGCACTGATATAAAAAACAAGGCCAATTTCAATCAGAACTAGATCAACATAAACCAATACTGAGTCGATACTAATAGAACAAGGTCAATATAAAATGGAACTGGGGCAATATGAAAAAAAACATGGCCACTATGAACTTAAAATGACAACTTTTGAATGTTAATTAAAAGTTTTCATTAAGTGATTTTAGATATACTAATTTATTTGTCCTCAGACAGTCACATTGGTTTGTGAATCAATGTGATAATCCTTGGACAAATATTTGTGCCACTATGAAATCACTTAATTATAAAATTTATTTTTGCCTGCTTAATATTCATATTTTTCCTGCATTTGAAAGTATGTTTCAATGATTTTTTTTTTGTTGGTGTGTTTGTTTGTAATACATGTACATGCATCCTTATGTAATATTTTAACCTGCATTTTGGAACTCTTATATTCTACAGTTTTCAGCCAACGCTGTATGCAAACCTGATCAGCATATAATAAATACATTTTGCCTGGTTTTCTATACAGGAAGTACATAATGAGCTGCAGGACCTGGAACCAGTGATTGGTAAGCTACAAACAGATGGTAACAAACTTATCCGTAAGAGCCAGGATCCAGCATCCTCCAACATCAAACAGAATCTACAGTTGTTACAGCAGACCTGGGAACACATCAAGACAAGATCAGGAGACAGGAAGGTCAGCTTAATGGCAATTTGTTTAAGTAGAAATTCATTTATGATTTTTGTGATATAGACTCAAAATGACATCTGCCCATGCATTGCAAGTTATGGCAGCATTTAAACGTGTGTTACTCAATAACTTGGTTAGTTTTGATTTAATGATGATGATTTATTGTTTTACTTTTCGAATAAGATTATAATGTTAAATGATAAATAGATATTTTGGGGAGATTTAGATTGTACAACTTTGGACTTGGTATTTATTTTAGACAAAACTTGAAGTAGCCGTGAACCAAGCCAATAATTTCCACTCGGATCTGAACAGCTTTATAGCTTGGGTGACAGACACAGAAAAAACACTAAATAACATGAAGCCTGTAAGTCGTGTGATATCACATGTCTCGGACCAGATAGGAGATCAAAAGGTAATCAAATAAACACAAGTGACTTAAAAAAAATTCAGATTTTTTTTGTATAGCCATCTTTTTTTGCAAGAACAGTTATATATATATATATATCAGTAGCCATACATTTGGTGAACAGTTACATTATTGTAATAAATATAAATAAACTATATGTGTATATCATTCTTTAGTAATCAAGAATGTGGATACAATTTACACACATTTAGTAAACTTGAATATGGAAGTAGTTTCTATAGTTGGATCCATGTTATCTTGGGTTAGTTATAGATGGGGATGTTGACTGCTTACCCCAAATGTCACAGGTTCGATCCTTGGCTAGAACCAATACCCACTCAAAAGCAACATTCAAATCTGGTTCTACTCAGGAAATGAACTTGAGTAATTTACAAAAGCTCTGAACAGTGAAACTAAGATAGATTAAAATAAAGCAAGTATAAATCCATCTTTTACAGACGTTACAGAAGGACATAGCCAACCACCGTGAGGTCATGATAAAGCTTGACAAGACAGGAACACACCTCAAGTACTTCAGTCAGAAACAAGATGTGGTACTCATTAAGAACCTGCTGGCGAGTGTTCAACAGCGCTGGGAGAAGATTGTATCGCGTAGTGCTGAGAGGACCAGACATCTGGAGAGGGGCTACAAGGAGGCAAAACAGGTAAAAATGCAGTTTTATTGCCACATTGTCATTATGAGATATAAAATCACAAAAATTTAAATAGATAAATTATTGTAAAATTATGTATTATTTAATATCCACTCAATAAATGGCCTTGCCTCGATTCTTTTCAAGCAAGTTTATAACTAGACCTTACATGGGATTGAATTTCATCACTGCACTCAAAGTTTACACACGTCTATGTCCCTTTTTCATGTGCAGGCATAAAATGATTTCCACCCAAAAGCTTTATTTTCTCTCAATTTTAGTTTCTTTTACAATATTTCCATGACATTTTGTGTATTTTTATGCTCCTCCAAAGGGGGGAAGCATATAGTTGCTGCTTCGTGCGTCCGTGCATCACCAAATTCTTGTCCAGGCTATTGCTCTACAACCTCTGGTTTGAATTTTATGAAAATTGCTAGGATGCATCACTACCAAGTGGAGATGTGCATAATATCTTTTTGTTCTGATTCGGTGATTTTTCACGGAGTTATGGCCCTTTAATTGAGTCTGTGACCAAATTCTTGTCCGGGCTATTTCTCTACAACCTCACGTTGTTTTCTCTACAACCTCAGGTTGGAATTTTATGAAACTTGCTAGGATGCGTCATTACCAAGTGCAGATGCACATAGTATCTTTGTGTTCTGGTTCGATGATTTTCACAGAGTTATGGCCCATTGATTCTCTCTGTGAACAAATTCTTTTCCATGCTATTTCTCTACAACCCATGTTGGAATTTTATGAAACTTTCTAGGATGCATCTCTACCAATTGCACATGCGCATAATATCTTTGTGTTCTGGTTCGATGATTTTCACAGAGTTATGCCCTTTATTTGAGTCTGTGACCATATTATTGTCTGTGTTATTTCTCTACAACCTCAGGTTGGAATTTTATGAAATTTGCTATGTTTGTGTTCCAGTTCTATGATTTTTCATGGAGTTGTGGCCCTTTCATTCTGTCTGTGACCAAAATCTTCTCCGCTCTATTTCTCTACAACCTTTGGTTGGAATTTTATGAAACTTGCTAGGATGCATGATTACCAAGTGGAGATGTGCATATTGTCTTTATAACACTATTTCACTGGTTTTAATTTTGTAAAACTAACTAGGATATGCACATATTGTCATTTTGTTCCGGTTCAATGATTTGCAAATGAGTTCTGTAAAGTGTAGAGCCACATATTGTTCCTGCTATGCAGTTTGGTATTTTTCAACCAAGTAGCCATCAGCACCAAGGGAATATGGTACAGAGTCAAACACTCACTTGGGGAGCATCCATCGGTTCCATCAATATTTTCTTGTTAGTTTATGCAGGTCAAAATCAAGTTCACTGTTACTAAAACAAAGAAAAACAGTACTCAATAAATTCCTTTAAGATATTTTAATAAAAGTTCCTGACTTGGGTTTTTTAAGGTTAATAAGGTCAAGGTCACTATTACTAAAAATGGAATAGCAGTTTCTGCTTAATAACTTTAGTTTCCGCTGAGATATTTTGATGGAACTTTGTGGATAGTTCCTAACACAAAGAAGAAGCTTGGAACTTTGAGGCTAATCAAGCCAGGGTCCTCTGACAGCCCTTGTTACATAAATAAGTCTAATTTTATAAAAGAAGAGTATTCTAAGTAATTTGTTTTACAGTTTAATGACATGCTGAATGACATGATGGCCTGGCTTACAGAGTCTGAAAAACTGATCATGTCGGACACAACTGTCGGCAATGATCCTGTCAAGATTAAGGCACAAATAGCTAAACACAAGGTATGTCTCTTTCAGATTGATATATATATATATATATATATATATATATAAATACATCAGTTTTAACAGAAACTGGAAAAAGAAATGTAATGAAAATCTGGTGGAATAAAGTATCATTGTCATAAATTACATAAAAAGACATCATGGTGTCAAATGAATACGAATAATTTGGTAAAAGAATCAAAAATAAAAAAATACCAAATTTATATATATAAAAAATGTTTTAGACTTGTTAGAAAAGAAATAAAAATGATGATTATTGTAAGAACTATCTTGAACTGAGAATTGAAGCACTTGTCAAAAAGACACATTGAGTATTTAAAAGCTTGCTTAATTCCAGACTTGATACATTTACTTGTGTTATGTTACAAATAGGAGTTCCAGAAGACCCTAGGAGCCAAACAACCAATTTATGACAACGTGAACCGTGTTGGGCGCTCCCTGAAGGAACGCTGCCCAGAAGAAGACATTCCAATCATACAGGAAATGCTGCACCAGCTCAAGAATAGTTGGAACGCAGTCTGTGGCAAATCTGTGGACAGGTAAGAAGCATTCCTTTATCTGGTTATACAATCATCATCATCACAATCAAATTAGAAAATGGGTAAATACAGTCTAGTATATATATGGACCAGTGATATGGACATGTATTAATATCTTTTATTGACTCTGTTATTGTCATCAAGCAGGTGTAAGCTTGCAAGCTTGTTATTTCTATGTTTAAGATAATCTTTATAGATGATGATTTTTGATGAAAAAAATCTTGATTGGTAATGGTATGACAAAAGTCATGATTTAGCTTTGTTGCAAATGGGTCCATTACAAATGGAGCTTTAAAACATTTTAAAAAATTCACCATTATATTTATGATCATGATCTTTTCACAGACAACGTAAGCTGGAAGAGGCATTGTTGTTTTCTGGTCAATTTAATGATGCCCTGGATGCTTTGCTAGACTGGTTGGCGAAAGTAGAACCTGGACTTGGTGAGGACCAGATGGTTCATGGGGACATAGATACAGTCAATAACCTTGTTGAGGAACATAAAGTAAGTCCAGGACATATACACCCAGAATTTGGTTTCATTGGAGTTTCTATTTAATTGGTAGACATATAGTAATAATAAATGTTTCGAATGCCATATTGCTTGAGTTATTATTTCCAGAATTTCATTAAAACCAACATGTTTGTTGCAGGCATTCCAACAAGAGCTTGGTGCTAGAGCCAACAATGTAACATTTGTTCGTAAGCGTGCTCGTGAGCTCCTGGACAAGGCTGAGGAAGACACATCACAACAACAGGCCCAGCTGATCGAGCTCACCACCACCTGGGACCGTGTCTGTAAACTCAGTGTTAATAAGCAGGAACGTCTAGAACAAGCTCAGAAACTGGTAATAATTGGTTTATTTGCTATTAAAAATTACTTTACTTTGATAAAAACATTTACAATATATAATTTATCTGGGATGTAACTGTGAGTTGTTGGTTATTTTGGTGTCATAGATTTGTAGATTAAATAGGATTTGTTAGTGTATATTTGTTCTTTACTGTTTTATTTTGATCACCATTGAATGATTTAAAATGTTAAACTGTTCTTGAGAATAAATTGGTTAGAATCTGTATGAAAGCTTTGCTTTCTTTATAGGCTGAAGACTTCAACAAGCAGGCCAAAAATCTGATCACATGGCTTGCGTCTGCTGAGCGTCAGCTCCGTTACAAAGGTCCTCTTCCTGATGACGAGACAGAAATTGTGAAACAGATAGAGGAACACAAATCATTCGAGGAGGACTTCCTGAGACAAGAGGGTAATCTGCGCGAGACATTAAATATTGGTCAGGACATCATGAAACGATGTCATCCTGACGCTATATCCACCATCAAACACTGGCTCTCGGTACTGAAGGCTAGGTGGGAGGAGGTAATAGTTCACACTACATCACATTACATTTAAAACATTACAGTTAATATGTTACAGATTCTCTGTGACTGAGTGGTCTAAGGTACTGATGAGGTTTTAGGATAGTGGTTCTACTAAGAGTCAGTCTGAGGTCTTGATCTAGCAATAAAACTTGATGTCATATAATTATATAATGTGTATGTTGAAAATTTAATTGAACCCCATTTGAAATAAAAAAGTGTATAAAATCAGAATATTTAAAATATGTCTTGCTACAATTTCAAGATTTTAATTGGTTACCATTTTACTGTAACATGTCTTACATGTTTTGTTTGGCCAATATTGAAATTGTCATTTTGTATATTGTTTATACTAATTGGTAGTGGACCTGCATACATAAAAACAACAGCGGAATTAAGACTGATGATTGACAAACAAATAGAATGACAATACTATATACAGATATATGTAAATTGTATATTGATACTATATATAGATATATATATTATTTATTGATACTATAAATAGATATATATTGTATATTGATACTATTTATAGATGCATGTTGTATATTGAGTTTCCATTTGTTGTATCTCTAGTTGACATTGAAACACCACTTGTACATTATATTGCTATACGCCAGTAGCTGACATGTTTTCTGTCTGTGATTTTCAGGTAAGCAACTGGAGCCGGCAGCGTGGTAGCCGTCTCCGCGATGGCTTGTCCACCTTCAGAAGGAATAACCAACTACTTGAGGAGTTGATCGCCTGGATGAATAATGCCGAGACCAAACTGTTTAACAACAATGCAGAACCAATGCCAGATGAGGCAGAAACTATCATGCAGCTTATCAAAGAGCATATGGTGGGTTTACACAGCTATATATATGATTGTTTACACATCTATATAATGATTGTTTACACATCTATATATGATTGTTTACACATCTATATATGATTGTTTTCAACCATTACATGTTCACATATGTTTAAAGAACCTTTTAATTTTCTGATTTCTAAAAGGACAAATATATACATCTAAAATTTAAGATATGATAATAACATTAAACTAATGATAGCTAAAGAAAATATTATTAAACACAAAGTTTTATTGTATTCATGAAATGAATTACTTATTAATATAGCACAATAAAATGATCACCATTTTAGAATACAGTAAGATTTTGACTTTGTTATGAATTATTTCCACAACAGGATTTCCAAAATGATATGTCTGGTAAACAGCCAGAGATTGACACATTGACAAAAGGTGACCGCCGCCGAGCCATGTCATCTGCTGGGGAACCAGTATCTCACATTCCGATGTACAAGGGTTTGTCTGGCCGTCGAACACCAAATAAGTTTGGAACACCCAGGTATAATGACTGGATTACTATAAAAACCTGTTTTTCACTGTACCAAAAGTTTGCCATATGTATATATAATCACATATTTATTTATTTATGTGCTTTCCATCTCTCCATCCGTCACAAAATCTTGTTTAGAGAACTCTGACATCTGTTGTTTAGATGTAGCTGAAATTTGCTGGATAGGATTAATGTATGGTTTAGTTTCCTATAGCAATTTTACATTCTGGTTTGATGATTTTTGACGGAGTTATTTCCCTTTGGTTGTTTTTTTTTGTAAAAATCATGTCCAGATATAGATTTGTTACATTTTGCAGGAGAGGTCGTGGCGATGATGACGGCAGACGGACACCTGAACCTCATTTTAAAAACCCCCGTATCGGGGCATTACACAACAAGTGGCGCCAAGTGTGGCTTGTTTCCATGGACAGACACAGGAGATTACAGGAAGCACTCGACTATCTTAATGAGGTATGTTGACTTCTGAAAAAAAAAGTCATACTTCATAACTTAGCAACAGTCTTGTTTCCATATTTTCAAGTTTCCCTTGTATTCCTACATGTTTCCCTATTGTCAAGTTTCCTTATATGTTTCCCTATTGTCAAGTTTTCCTACATGTTTCCATATTGTCAAGTTTCCCTACATGTTTCCCTATTGTCAAGTTTCCCTACATGTTTCCCATTTGTCAAGTTTCCCTACATGTTTCCCTATTGTCAAGTTTTCCTACATGTTTCACTATTGTCAAGTTTTCCTACATGATTCCCTATTGTAAAGTTTCCCATGTTTCCCAATTGCCATGCCCTATTGTCAAGTTTCCCTATTGTCATGTTTCCCTATGGCCATGTTTCCCTATTGTCAAGTTTCCCTACATGTTTCCCTATTGTCAAGTTTCCCTATTGCCATGTTTCCCTATTGTCAAGTTTCACTTTATTTGATGCTTCTTTCCAGTAAATCCAAATCCATTCCAAGGTAAATTACATGAAACTAACAGTGTTAAACATGCAGAGTACTTTTAAAGATTCTGATTGTAAGCTGCAGATACTATTGTCTTCAAATTGTATATATATGTTGTATATCTTTTATAATATATAATTTCACCATTAAAACAAACAATAAACTTACATCCACAGTTGGAGAGAATGAAGAATTTCAAGTTTGATAATTGGAGAAAACGTTACCTCACCTGGATGCATCACAATAAGTCTCGCATCATGGATTTCTTCCGTCGACAGGACCGTGATCGAGATGGCAAGGTGACACGGGCAGAATTCATTGATGGCATCATGGCTTCTCGTATGTACTTTAACATTGCAAATTGTCTCATGTTTGTGTGACTAAATTTTAACATCCATTATATTATTTCTGTTGTAATAAAAAAAAATTCAAGCTATGTTGATGGTGTCTGCAATAAACAGTAATTAGGGTCCCGACACTGTTTCATAATTCTCCATTATTGACAGAATAATTCCCTCATTGTACTCAAATTGGACCCTTCCAGTAATGTTCTCAAGTTTTTAGACTTCCTATTGTCTTGGCATGTTATTATAAGATGCCATAAAATTATGGAGACTGCTGTACAAGGTTTCATATATAGAACCATGTTATATCGCTAATATTTGTAACTTCACCACTGTGCTTTGATAGTAAATCCCACATCCCCGAATAGTTGTATTATTCAATCAGTGGTTAATTTTACAGGATTTCAAACCACCCCTATGGAGATGGAAGCTGTAGCAAATATATTTGATAGAGATGGTGATGGCTTCATTGACTATAAGGAGTTTGTCTCTGCCTTGAGACCCAACAGAGATGTAAGTTTTAACTCTGCCCATACTTGTGCTTATTGTTTTCATGTTTAGTTTAAAAAATTCCCAAAAGTCATACTTTTTTATTCAATTAAAATGTTTAAAATTCAAACCAATGTGAATAGAAGTTGAAATTACCTTTTCGTTTCAATAGATATGATTTTATTGAATTAAAGTCATGCTTAGATATTTTTATTTTTAAAAGTGTTTCTCATTCTTAAAGGCTCATTAAACTTCCGGAAATGGTCGTTTTTGTCCCGCCATGAAGGAGAGAAAGCGAGGTTAAGGTGTTTCTATTCGTCGACAGCGTCAAACATTTATATTTAGCTCCAACGTTGAGTTTTTGTTTTTACACTATTTCTCAACAAGTACAAGTGCGAGGACACTCATACTTGGATCATAGTTGCAACTAATACCCTGCATCCATTATATACTGCACATGCTGAGTATGACCTACATTGCATGGTCCATTCACTATGTTTGATGCTGTATTTTGCATTTACCTCAAACATTTATTTTTCCTTTTTAACACTACATGTATTTCTCAACAAGAACAAGTGCTAGGACACTCAGACTTGGATCATAGTTACAACACCCTGCATCACATTATATACAGTCAAACCTGTCTAAAGCAGCCAGCCAAGGGAAAGGGCCAAATTGGACGCTTAAGACAGGTGGCTGCCTACTAGAGGGTCATCAATTTTCACCCAGATTAGCGAAGTATTTTTGTATATTGGCACAATTTCACAACCTCAACACGTTCATCCAAAGTCAAACACTTCCGTTTTGACGGCATTGTTAACACGCTGACAGTCAAAACATTTATGATTTAAGTCACAATAAATCATTTCCAAATTTTATATTTTTCCACAATTAGCGCTTTTTACAAGTGTGAACTTAATCGTTCGTTAAAAGCATGAACAAACTTCCATTCTAATTATCGTCTCAAAAACGTTAGCTTCTTTAATCTTTTTATATGCCGACTTTTTCACAGTTAACGTGTTTACACAAAACACTTTGATCTGTCTATTTTACCAATTACGCGAGCTATAAATAGAGATGTGAAAATTATCACGCACTACACGCGTGTTTGAGTCGGAAAAATTGCGATTATGTAAAACACATTAACAGCTTTGTTTGGTTTGAGTCGGAAATATGGCGATTATGTAGAACCCAATAACAGCTTTGTTTGGTTTGTTTACGGCCAATTAAGAAAGTTTAAACTAAAAGAAACTTATTTTAAATTAAAGATATATTATAATTATTTGATTTATTTGGTTTTTAGTACTTTAATTAAATATTAATTCTGAGGCTGAAATGCCAAAATCGATATTTTACGGTAAAATTTGTTCATTTGGTGGCTGTTTTAGGAGGTTTTTAATGCATTTGGGACCAAAAATGTTGGCTGCTGGCAGCGTCGACCAGGTGACCACCTATTGCAGTTAAATTATATAGTAAATTTCGACGGAAGGGTCTGAAACTGGCCACTTAAGGCAGGTGGCTGCTTATAACAGGTGACCGTTAGTACAGGTTTGACAGTACTGCAGATGCTGAGTGTGACCTACATTTAATGGTCTATTGACATTGTTTGATGCTGAATTTTGCATTTACCTCCAATGTTAAGTTTTCATTTTTACACTATTCTCAATAAGTACAAGCACTAGGACACTCATACTTGGGTCATATTCAATTTATTTAAAAAAAAAATTATTCTTTTTTTTTTAATTTTTAAATTTATTTATTTTTCTTTTTCTTTTAAATATGTTTTACTTTGAAATACTGGTTTAAATTTTTTTTAAAAATTTGTTTTACTTAGAAATACTGGTTAAAGTTTTGTATGCAACTACCATAAAGTTCATATCTCCAAAATCTCGTAATGTATTTGATCGAAACTTCCTACAATATTTCTTTGTCATTAAACCTACTACATTAACCAAGATAGATAACTCTTGCATGAATATAATGCAAAATTTTGTAGTTTAAACATATTTTATTTCAACATGAAATGGGGTTGGGCCACAAGTTCTGTCAATATTAGGTTCGGCCCGTCCCCTACATTTTTTACAATGTTTACATTAAATATCAAAATGACATATTTTAACAATTTTTTCTTAACCAATAATTTGAGAATAGAAAAAGGTAGGAAAGGAAAGAAAGTAATGCATAGTAAAACAAACACATATCATTTCTTCCTTATGTGGTCCATACACATGCATCCTGTGTCCGCATTTCGGTAGCACCCCAATGAAAAAAATCAGATTAGTAAATAAGAAAGTACAAAAATAAAAACAAAGCTATGCAACTTAACATTTATATAAAATGGGCAAAATAGTTAAATAATTAACAAGATCGAAGTAATATAGTACAGTTAAAAACAAGACAGGAAAACATAAATGAGATTATGCAAAGCGTTTAGTTTCTTTGATATAGTATTGTACCGCTTTGACTATAATAATATTGCTAACATCTCCGTATAGAAGGCAATGTGTACTTAGAGGGTGAAAAGATCTGATGATAGCGTGTTCGATAGTATCACGCGTATATGCAAGGGAGGATCCTGAGCAAGAGTTACTAGACCAAACAAGTATTCCGTACTCATTGATTTTCAGTGCCTATAAATAATATAATGCATACTACGTTCGATACATTTTTATTGCAGACATCAATATATTTGTTTTAAAAAAAGAAAACCCAATAATGATACATAATATTAGTGAAGCCATAACTTTTCTAATCTTGTTAATGAACCTCTTATCTAACGGTCTTAATCCGCGCACTACCACTGCAGTATTCATTTGTGTACTTTCGAACACTGGTGGAGGTACAGTCAGAAAGCAACTGAGTCATTACAAAGCAACTGAGTCATTACAGAATGACAAAAATGTAAACAAAAGTTAAAAGTTTTGTCCGCACATTAAACACACATTACGCTCAAAGTTATTTATTTTCTCGCTTTTTAAAAAAGTCACGAATGGTTTTAGCAATACTATAAACACATTTAATTACGTTCATTTGTAATTATCAAAAAGTGAACATTTTGGAAGTTTAATGAGACTTTAACTCTTATTCATATCTTATAAAATGAACAGTATTAACAACCCGTTAATAAGGAACAGAACTTTACTTAATTAATAGAGAGTAAAAATGTTCCATTTAGAACTTTTAAAATATGGAAACCCCACATTCTATATATATGAGCTTGGAGCTTGAAGGCCGGTAGAGGAGTTTCATTAGGGCCTATACATGTGTGGTCGGTGTGTAGACATTTCACAATGTATTTAATGCTAGTACTTCACAACAGTATATTCTCTAATGCGTGTGTATAGGTGTGTGGGACTATGTTTGTAGATTTAAAGATCTTGTCTAATAATCTTTAGTACAGTTACACTTTGTATATTTCGTACACTTATTATAAATAGATTTCTTATTCTTAAAACTGACCCTTTTTTGAAGTTATCCTCATTTCTGTTATACAAATGGTACCTGTATCAACATGCTGCCTGCTTGGCAAGGCAGGCATGTAGGGGAAATGTTCTCAGATTTCTCATGTCCATCTGTTGTCATTATGATTAATAACAATCGTAGTATGACTCATGTACCAAAGTTGTTAATCTGATTTCTTGCAAGTTTGTTCTTGTAAAAATTTATTGTTTGTTTATTGGCCCCCCCCCCCCACCTTTAGTTTGTTTATTGTTCCCCACCTATTGTTTGTTTATTGTCCCCCACCTATTTTTGTTTGTTTACTGTCCCCACCTATTGTTTGTTTATTGTCCCCCACCTATTGTTTTGTTTATTGTCCCCCATCTATTGTTTGTTTATTGTCCCCCACCTATAGTTAATTGTTCCCCACCTATTGTTTTGTTTATTGTCCCCAAACTATTGTTTGTTTATTGTCCCTCACCTATTTTGTTATTTTCCCAAACCTATTGTTTGTTATAGTCCCCCACCTATTGTTTTGTTAATTGTCCCCAAACTATTGTTTGTTTATTGTCCCCCACCTATTGTTTGTTTATTGCCCCCCCCCCCCCCCCCCCACATATTCTTTGTTTATTGCACCCCACCTAGTGTTTTGTTTATTGTGCCCTACCTATTGTTTGTTTATTGTCCCCCACCTATTTTTGTTTGTTTACTGTCCCCACCTATTGTTTGTTTATTGTACCCCACCTAGTGTTTTGTTTATTGTCCCCCACATAGTATCTAAATAATTCATCCATAGTTTCAGCCAGTATTAAATAAAATGTGAAGTATAGCAAGAACATGATTGAAGTACCCCCTTTTGATCTTTTATATCATTTATTTAAATTCATCACTTGTACTATTAGATATTGCCTTTATCTTCTACCTGCCGTGCCCAGTTAGCTCAGTCCAGAGCACGTCAGACAATCAATACAGGGGTCGTGAGTTCCCCAGCATTGCAACAGTCTCCATGATGATTAATATACAATATTGTGTCTCATCATTTGTCCCTCACTGCTGGGAAGTTACCAGTTACATGTGAAGATGGGATGTGCTCGAGTACTGGTTAACCTTTCAGGATCCCAGAAAACAGTGGTTATCTGTTAGCTCTCAATGGAATACAAATGATGCTAAATATTCAATCAATCATTATCTCTTGCCTTATTTTTTGACAACATTGATATAAGTTGACAACTGTGTATAGCCAGATTAAACTATTGAGTCAAGGATATACACTGTTTAGTTCTCAGTATCACAAGTTAGCCGAGGATATACACGGTTTGGTTCTCAGTATTACAAGTTAGTCGAGGATATACACTGCTTGGTTCTTAGTATCACAAGTTAGTCGAGGATATACGCTGCTTGGTTCTTAGTATCACAAGTTAGTCGAGGATATACACTGCTTGGTTCTTAGTATCACAAGTTAGTCGAGGATATACGCTGCTTGGTTCTTAGTATCACAAGTTAGTCAAGGATATACGCTGTTTGGTTCTTAGTATCACAAGTTAGTCGAGGATATACACTGTTTGGTTCTTAGTATCACAAGTTAATCGAGGATATACACTGTTTGGTTCTCAGTATCACAAGTTAGCCGAGGATATACACTGTTTGGTTCTCAGTATCACAAGTTAGTCGAGGATATACACTGTTTGGTTCTTAGTATCACAAGTTAATCGAGGATATACACTGTTTGGTTCTCAGTATCACAAGTTAGCCGAGGATATACACTGTTTGGTTCTCAGTATCACAAGTTAGTCGAGGATATACGCTGCTTGGTTCTTAGTATCACAAGTTAGTCGAGGATATACACTGTTTGGTTCTCAGTATCAGAAGTTAATCGAGGATATACACTGTTTGGTTCTCAGTATCACAAGTTAGCCGAGGATATACACTGTTTGGTTCTCAGTATCACAAGTTAGTCGAGGATATACACTGTTTGATTCTCAGTATCACAAGTTAATCGAGGATATACACTGTTTGGCTCTCAGTATCACAAGTTAGTCAAGGATATACACTGTTTGGTTCTCAGTATCACAAGTTAGTCGAGGATATACACTGTTTGATTCTCAGTATCACAAGTTAGTCGAGGATATACACTGTTTGGTTCTCAGTTTCACAAGTTAATCGAGGATATACACTGTTTGGTTCTCAGTATCACAAGTTAGTCGAGGATATACACTGTTTGGTTCTCAGTATCACAAGTTAGTCGAGGATATACACTGTGTGTTTCTCAGTATCACAAGTTAGTCAAGGATATACACTGTGTGTTTCTCAGTATCACAAGTTAGTCGAGGATATACACTGCTTGGTTCTTAGTATCACAAGTTAGTTGAGGATATACACTGTTTGGTTCTTAGTATCAGAAGTTAATCGAGGATATACACTGTTTGGTTCTCAGTATCACAAGTTAGCCGAGGATATACACGGTTTGGTTCTCAGTATCACAAGTTAGTCGAGGATATACACTGCTTGGTTCTTAGTATCACAAGTTAGTCGAGGATATACGCTGCTTGGTTCTTAGTATCACAAGTTAGTCGAGGATATACGCTGCTTGGTTCTTAGTATCACAAGTTAGTCGAGGATATACGCTGCTTGGTTCTTAGTATCACAAGTTAGTCGAGGATATACACTGTTTGGTTCTTAGTATCAGAAGTTAATCGAGGATATACACTGTTTGGTTCTCAGTATCACAAGTTAGCCGAGGATATACACGGTTTGGTTCTCAGTATCACAAGTTAGTCGAGGATATACACTGCTTGGTTCTTAGTATCACAAGTTAGTCGAGGATATACGCTGCTTGGTTCTTAGTATCACAAGTTAGTCGAGGATATACACTGTTTGGTTCTTAGTATCAGAAGTTAATCGAGGATATACACGGTTTGGTTCTCAGTATTACAAGTTAGTCGAGGATATACACTGCTTGGTTCTTAGTATCACAAGTTAGTTGAGGATATACACTGCTTGGTTCTTAGTATCACAAGTTAGTCGAGGATATACACTGTTTGGTTCTTAGTATCAGAAGTTAATCGAGGATATACACTGTTTGGTTCTCAGTATCACAAGTTAGCCGAGGATATACACTGTTTGGCTCTCAGTATCACAAGTTAGTCAAGGATATACACTGTTTGGTTCTCAGTATCACAAGTTAGTCGAGGATATACACTGTTTGATTCTCAGTATCACAAGTTAGTCGAGGATATACACTGTTTGGTTCTCAGTTTCACAAGTTAATCGAGGATATACACTGTTTGGTTCTCAGTATCACAAGTTAGTCGAGGATATACACTGTTTTGGTTCTCAGTATCACAAGTTAGTCAAGGATATACACTGTGTGTTTCTCAGTATCACAAGTTAGTCAAGGATATACACTGTGTGTTTCTCAGTATCACAAGTTAGTCGAGGATATACACTGCTTGGTTCTTAGTATCACAAGTTAGTCGAGGATATACACTGTTTGGTTCTCAGTATCACAAGTTAGTCGAGGATATACACTGTTTGTTTCTCAGTATCACAAGTTAGTCAAAGATGTACACTGTTTAGTTCTAAGTATCACAAGTTAAGCGAGGATATACACTGTTTGGTTTTCAGTATCACAAGTTAGTTGAGGATATACACTGTTTGGTTCTCAGTATCACAAGTTCAGGGTTACCATTCGCAGTGCTCAGTTACAGATAACATTTAACATTTTATAATGACACTACAAGTCAACACAGTGCATGTTGTCAACAGGTGTTTATATTTTTGCATTTTGATTTCTGTTTAAGCTTATAGATGTAAATAGCAAATGTTGTTTTTACTATCATTTCCAAATGTTAAAATGTTTTGTTTAATATGTTTGAGTTTGTAGATTGCTGTTTTTGTTTGACAAGTGACAATGTGTATGTTGTTTTGTATGCTTGTGACAATGTTTGTAATAAGAATCTTAAACCTTAACCTATACTTATAAATGCTTGACGAGTCATGTACAACTCCTCTATGAGTGTATTATAACATTGTCACAGATGTTCAGTGGACATCTCGGCTGAATCATGCACCCATATAAGCGAACGCTTTAAGTGTATGTATCTTTTTTCACAGACCACAAAATCAGCCAATAAAAAGGTAATGGTTTCACAGTTCACCATTTACAGGATTTCTTACAACTCGCCAGATCTGACAACAAATTTCTTACACAATCCTTTGTTTCCCCACAAAGTACTTCATTCTCTACCCATTGCTTTGCATGAGTTTTATATATCACCACTGAGTACATTTTTATAAGCATAATATGATTTCTCAGTTATGAAAATATCACATATATAATTAATATCAAATATGCAGTATTTGATTTTACTATTTATTTAAATTTTAGTCATTTTAATTAACAACATATTTTCTTGGCAGATTTTCATTTTCTTTTCTAACATTGTAATTTCTTTACTCTGCCTTTGTCCAAGCATTACTAGTGTACTCTATTCTTAAATGTCAAACTTGCAATGGCCAAATGTCAAACTTGCAATGGCTAAATGTCAAACTTGCAATGGATGAATGTCAAACTTGCAATGGCCAAATGTCAAACTTGCAATGGCCAAATGTTCACTTTGTACCTTCTGCAACTTTTTTTAATTGCAAAACTGAATTAGATTTCAAGCAATTGTCATTATTTGTATTACATTTTCTATGTGTGATTTACAATCATTGACTAATGGCCTGATTGAGAGGGTAATGGTGTCTTGTGTGTCATAGTAAAGGCTTGTGAATAATGAGTAACACATGCATTAGGTGATAACTACAACATGTCTGTGTGATATACTACAACACGTCTGTTTGGTATGCTACAACATGTCCGTTAGGTATACTACAACACGTTCATGTGGTATACTACAACACGTCCGTGTGGTATTGCTTCATTACTCTTTAATGCACCCAGTCTTAAATCCTAGTGTTGCAGTCTTTAGTTTGATCGCAGCATATAATATTGAAAATAATGCATGCTTGTTAACAGACTGTAGATTCCCCAATTGTTTGTCTTAAACGAAGATAACCTAGATATTTGTGGTATAACTAATTATGCACCAACAAACAGTAGCTTAGACAGACACACTTTGATTTCCAGTCACATAGAACATTTCAAATACTTTGACCTGGGAAGCATCGCTGCACATTCCACTTAACTTGAATATGAAAACTACACAACAACTTTTAACTTCACAACTTTTGTAAGCTGTGGGGGATTGATCTGGGTTATTATTGTTGGCCAGTATTAGTTTAACGAGAAGGGATTGATATTGTAATTCCCACTGGGTGAGGTGGGGTCTGGGCTTGTTATTGTAATACCAACTGGTGTGAGGTGGGGTGGGGACTTGTTATTGTAATACCAACTGATGTGAGGTGGGGTGGAAGCTTGTTATTGTAATATCAACAGGGAGAGGTGGGTGGGGGCTTGTTATTGTAATACCAACAGGTTATGGTTGGGTGGGGACTTGTTATTGTTATACCAACTTGATTGAGGTGGGGTAGGGGCTTATTATTGTAATACCAAATGGGGTGAGGTGGGGTGTAGGCTTTTTATTGTAATACCAACTGGGGTGATGTGGTGTGAGGGCTTGTTATTGTAATACCAACTGGGTGAGGTGGGGTGGGGGCTTGTTTTTGTAATACCAACTGGGGTGCAGTGGGGTGGGGGCTTGTTATTGTAATACCAACTGGGGTGAGGTGGGGTGGGGGCTTGTTATTGTAATACCAACTTGGTGAGGTGGGGTGAGGGCATGTTTTTGTAATACCAACTGGGTGAGGTGAGACGGGGGCTTGTTATTGTAATACCAACTGGTTGAGGTGGGGTGGGTTCTTGTTATTGTAATACCAACTGGGTGAGGTGGGGTGGGGGCTTGTTATTGTAATACCAACTGGTTGAGGTGGGGTGGGTTCTTGTTATTGTAATACCAACTGGGTGAGGTGGGGTGAGGGCTTGTTATTGTAATACCAACTGGGGTTAGGTGGGGTGGGGGCTTGTTATTGTAATACCAACTTGGGTGAGGTGGTGTGGGGGCTTGTTATTGTAATACCAACTGCTTAAGGTGGAGTGGGTTCTTGTTATTGTAATACCAACTGGGAGAGGTGGGATGAGGGCTAATTATTGTAATACCAACTGGGTGAGGTAGGTTGGGGGCTTGTTATTGTAATGCCAACTGGAGTGAGGTGTGGTGGGGGTCTGTTATTGTAATACCAACTGGGTGTGGTGGGGTGGGGGCTTATTATTGTAATACTTACTGGGGTCAGATGGAGTGGGAGGGAATGTTGCTGATATTGATATTCCAAACTTCTATTGGGTGTGATTTCTTAAAGTAGCAAAATAATGTTTTTGAACTTTTATTGCAATTAATGCACTGGTTGATACAGTAGGGAGAAGGGAATAAAAGAGGCCAGGACCACCTGAAATTCTAAATTGATTTTAAAATGAAAATACATAAATTTTAGTAATATTTTTTGACTATCCATGACTGAAAATCCTGGACCATTTATAATTACTTGACTTCATAGTGGTAGCATAGATGTTTGATATGAATTTACATAGAATATAGAAATAACCTGACTCGACATACATTGAATTAAAATATATGTGTTACATGTACAACTATATGTTACACATAAAAGATGATTTGACAAAATATATATGTGAGATGATAACATATAGGTCTCACTACACAGTTGAATTTTGTTCTTTGTTCTATATAAAATAAGGTCTATGATTTACATGGTAAAAAAGGAATTCCACTTTTTTTTTTCATAGCAGGAATGTATACCCACATAAAAATGCACAATAACTTGTATGTTGACCAGCTTGGTTTTTTTAAAGAGGTAGCAGTGACACCCTGAGATATTTTTAAAATGCTTATAAATACATGCATTAATCATGTTAAAATCCTATAAAAGTCCTCATCTGCAGCAAGAAATCACAATCACTATGAACCATTTTGAAAATATTTCAAAACCAAATTACATATGGTAGGCCTTTTTTTTTAAGCGTATAAATCATGTTACCGTGGGAGAAAAGGGGCATAACTGTGTAGTGAAATGTTATATTTTGTATATATATGAAATGATTACACATAATATTTATGAGATGGTAAGTAGAGCTTGCGTAGATACAGCTGGGAATGACATGTAAATGATGTGTAAAGTGTGAACAACAAAATCATATCAAGTCACCAATACAGTTCAAGTCTGAAAGCTAAAGTTTTAGACAAATGTAATTTAGGATATTAATGAAACATATGTTAACGCCATTACATAAATATGTTTATATGTCATTCCTTTGTTATGTTAGTTTTGAGATTCTACTAGATTTTCTTTAGTATCACTCTACACCTCGCACCATTTCTACTTTAGTTCAGTATTATATGTATTTCTTGTACTTTCCATAATTGTTGTAAATAACAAGCTTGGAAAGCTGTATTTTTTCCTGCATTATAATGCTTTGTTTTTGTTCTGAAATCGTTGAAGTTTGTTTTGTTTATAGATCCTAATTTGTTTTAAATGATAGACACTTGTGTTTAAACATAGGAAAGCAAGTTACATATATCCCTAGATTATCTGCACTGTTCTGTTACGAATGATTGTTTTATTTGTAAGTCTTGTATATTTCATCCACAAGTTTGCTGAATGTTCCATGTTGTTATTCCGTTTGTTATATTCAAGTGACCACTTACAAAATATTTATCAACCAGTCTGACAATTACAAACTATTTATCAACCAGTCTGACACTGACATTGTGTACAAGTTACAGATGGACACACAATTACAAACTATTTATCAACCAGTCTGACACTGACATTGTGTACAAGTTACAGATGGACACACAATTACAAACTATTTATCAACCAGTCTGACACTGATGTATACAAGTTACAGATAAACTCACAATTACCAACTATTTTTCAATCAGTCTGACACTGACATTGTGTATAAATTACAGATGGATTCACAATTACAAACTACTAATCAACCAGACTGACACTGCCATTGTGAACAAGTTACAGATGGACACACAATTACAAACTATTTATCAACCAATCTGACACTGATGTATACAAGTTACAGATAAACTCACAATTACAAACTATTTATCAATCAGTCTGACACTGACATTGTGTACAAATTACAGATGGATTCACAATTACAAACTACTAATCAACCAGACTGACACTGCCATTGTGAACAAGTTACAAATAGACTCACAATAACAAACTACTAATCAACCAGTCTGACACTGACATTGTGTACAAGTTACAGATGGACTCACAATTACAAATTATTTATTTACCAGTCTGACACTGACATTGTGTACAAGTTACAGATGAACTCAAGATTACAAACTACTAATCAACCAGTCTGACACTGACATTGTATACAAGTTACAGATGGACACACAATTACAAACTATTTATAAACCAGTCTGACACTGATGTATACAAGTTACAGATGGACTCACAATTACAAACTATTTATCAATCAGTCTGACACTGACATTGTGTACAAATTACAGATGGATTCACAATTACAAACTATTTATCAATCAGTCTGACACTGCCATTGTGAACAAGTTACAGATGGACTCACAATTACAAACTATTTATCAATCAGTCTGACACTGCCATTGTGAACAAGTTACAGATGGACTCACAATTACAAACTACTAATCAACCAGTCTGACACTGACATTGTGTACAAGTTACAGATGGACTCACAATTACAAACTATTTATTTACCAGTCTGACACTGACATTGTGTACAAGTTACAGAAGGACTCACAATTACAAACTACTTAACAACCAGTCTGACACTGACATTGTGTACAAGTTACAGATTGACTCGCAATTACAAACTATTTATCAACAAGTCTGACACTGACATTGTATACAAGTTACAGAAGGACTCACAATTACAAACTATTTATCAACAAGTCTGACACTGACATTGTGTACAAGTTACAGATGGACTCACATTTACAAACTTTTTATCCAAAAGTCTGACACTGATGTATACATGTTACAGATGGACTCACAGTTACAAACTACTTATCAACCAGTCTGACACTGACATTGTATACAAGTTACAGAAGGACTCACAATTACAAACTATTTATCAACAAGTCTGACACTGACATTGTGTACAAGTTACAGATGGACTCACATTTACAAACTATTTATCAACCAGTCAGACACTGACTTTGTGTACAAGTTACAGATGGACTCACAATGACATACTTCCTATCAACCAGTCTGACACTGACATTGTGTACAAGTTACAGATGAACTCATAATTACAAACTATTTATCAACCAGTCTGACGCTGATATTGTGTACAAGTTACAGATGGACTCACAATGACATACTTCCTATCAACCAGTCTGACACTGACATTGTGTACAAGTTACAGATGAACTCATAATTACAAACTACTTATCAACCAGTCTGACGCTGATATTGTGTACAAGTTACAGATGGACTCACAATAACAAACTACTTATCAACCAGTCTGACACTGACATTGTATACAAGTTACAGATGGACTCACATTTACAAACTATTTATCAACCAGTCAGACACTGACTTTGTGTACAAGTTACAGATGGACTCACAATGACATACTTCCTATCAACCAGTCTGACACTGACATTGTGTACAAGTTACAGATGAACTCACAATTACAAACTATTTATCAACCTGTCTGACACTGATATTGTGTACAAGTTACAGAAGGACTCCAATTACAAACTACTTATCAACCAGTCTGACACTGACATTGTATACAAGTTACAGAAGGACTCGCAGTTACAAACTACTTATCAACCAGTCTGACACTGACATTGTATACAAGTTACAGATGGACTCACAATTACAAACTACTTATCAACCAGTCTGACACTGACATTGTGTACAAGTTACAGATGGACTCACAATTACAAACTACTTATCAACCAGTCTGACACTGACATTGTATACAAGTTACAGATGAACTCACAATAACAAATTACTTATCAACCAGTCTGACACTGACATTGTATGCAAGTTACAGAAGGACTCACAATTACAAACTACTTATCAACCAGTCTGACACTGACATTGTGTACAAGTTACAAATGGACTCACAATTACAAACTACTTATCAACCAGTCTGACACTGACATTGTATACAAGTTACAGAAGGACTCACAATTACAAACTACTTATCAACCAGTCTGACACTGACATTGTATACAAGTTACAGAAGGACTCGCAGTTACAAACTACTTATCAACCAGTCTGACCACTGACATTGTATACAAGTTACAGATGGACTCACAATTACAAACTACTTATCAACTAGTCAGACACTGACATTGTATACAAGTTACAGATGGACTCACAATTACAAACTACTTATCAACCAGTCTGACACTGACATTGTATACAAGTTACAGATGGACTCACAATTACAAACTTCTTATCAACCAGTCTGACACTGACATTGTGTACAAGTTACACAAGGACTCACAATTACAAACTACTTATCAACCAGTCTGACACTGACATTGTGTACAAGTTACAAATGGACTAACAATTACAAACTATTTATCAACCAGTCTGACACTGACATTGTGTACAAGTTACAGATGGACTCACAATTACAAACTACTTATCAACCAGTCTGACACTGACATGTATACAAGTTACAGAAGGACTCACAATTACAAACTACTTATCAACCAGTCTGACACTGACATTGTATACAAGTTACAGAAGGACTCACAATTACAAACTACTTATCAACCAGTCTGACACTGACATTGTATACAAGTTACAGAAGGACTCACAATTACAAACTACTTATCAACCAGTCTGACACTGACATTGTATACAAGTTACAGAAGGACTCACAATTACAAACTACTTATCAACCAGTCTGACACTGACATTGTATACAAGTTACTGATGAACTCACAATAACAAACTTCTTATCAACCAGTCTGACACTGACATTGTATGCAAGTTACAGAAGGACTCACAATTACAAACTACTTATCAACCAGTCTGACACTGACATTGTGTACAAGTTACAAATGGACTCACAATTACAAACTACTTATCAACCAGTCTGACACTGACATTGTATACAAGTTACAGAAGGACTCAGAATTACAAACTACTTATCAACCAGTCTGACACTGACATTGTATACAAGTTACAGAAGGACTCGCAGTTACAAACTACTGATCAACCAGTCTGACACTGACATTGTATACAAGTTACAGATGGACTCACAATTACAAACTACTTATCAACCAGTCTGACACTGACATTGTATACAAGTTACAGAAGGACTCACAATTACAAACTACTTATCAACCAGTCTGACACTGACATTGTATACAAGTTACAGAAGGACTCACAATTACAAACTACTTATCAACCAGTCTGACACTGACATTGTGTACAAGTTACAGATAAACTCACAATTACAAACTATTTATCAACCAGTCTGACACTGACATTGTATACAAGTTACAGAAGGACTCACAATTACAAACTACTTATCAACCAGTCTGACACTGACATTGTATGCAAGTTACAGAAGGACTCACAATTACAAACTACTTATCAACCAGTCTGACACTGACATTGTATGCAAGTTACAGATGGACTCACAATTACAAACTACTTATCAAACAGTCTGACACTGACATTGTATGCAAGTTACAGAAGGACTCACAATTACAAACTACTTATCAACCAGTCTGACACTGACATTGTATACAAGTTACAGAAGGACTCGCAGTTACAAACTACTTATCAACCAGTCTGACACTGACATTGTATACAAGTTACAGATGGACTCACAATTACAAACTACTTATCAACCAGTCTGACACTGACATTGTGTACAAGTTACAGATGGACTCACAATTACAAACTACTTATCAACCAGTCTGACACTGACATTGTGTACAAGTTACAGAAGGACTCACAATTACAAACTACTTATCAACCAGTCTGACACTGACATTGTGTACAAGTTACAGATAAACTCACAATTACAAACTATTTATCAACCAGTCTGACACTGACATTGTATACAAGTTACAGAAGGACTCACAATTACAAACTACTTATCAACCAGTCTGACACTGACATTGTATGCAAGTTACAGAAGGATTCACAATTACAAACTACTTATCAACCAGTCTGACACTGACATTGTATGCAAGTTACAGATGGACTCACAATTACAAACTACTTATCAACCAGTCTGACACTGACATTGTATACAAGTTACAGAAGGACTCACAATTACAAACTACTTATCAACCAGTCTGACACTGACATTGTATACAAGTTACAGATGGACTCACAATTACAAACTACTTATCAACCAGTCTGACACTGACATTGTATACAAGTTACAGATGGACTCACAATTACAAACTACTTATCAACCAGTCTGACACTGACATTGTATGCAAGTTACAGATGGACTCACAATTAAAAATTACTTATCAACCAGTCTGACACTGACATTGTGTACACGTTAGAGATGGAATCACACTTAAATTTGCTGATAGAGTGTTAAAATAGTGACACAACATCTCGGAATTCTTAAGTTGCTTCTTTTGAAAAATTATCGATAATAGTTGCATTTAAAATATTCTAAAGCTATGTCTTTTGCATATTAATGTAATAATTAAATATGATATTGAAAGTATTTTGAAGTAATGCTGTTTATAGATAATGGCACTGCTTTCTTTATCAGAAAACGTAAGATTAATATTTGTATTCAGTGTTCTAAAGACAAACCTACTGTATGCCAACACGAAGACAAAGTTTATGCAATAATAATAACTGACTGTGACAATTGAACTGTTAACATATAGTAAATTAGAATAGTTGAGATGTTTTGTGAATACAGGGTCAAATCTACAACAATATTTTAATATAAAATTAAAACGCCAGACTGAGTATTGATGTAGTTGTAATTGGTCAGTTGTATTATGATATTTTACATTTAATGATAAAGAAATTATAAATATAATTCACACTTTATATTCACTTTACAGCCAGAACCTGTGAATGATTCAGAACTTATACAAGATGAAGTAAAACGGCAGGTACACAAGTGTACATGTGTCAAACAGTTCAGAATACACAAGATTGGTGAAGGAAAGTACAGAGTAAGTACATAAACAGTGGGTAATTCTGTATCTAACTAAGGATCCTCCATGGCCAGGTGTTCTAACACTTCATCAAGATCATTCACCTGTTGGGTTGTGGCTCAGCTCTGTCAGAACACTTTACTCTGGAAACTTGGATCGATGTTCAGGATTCTAAAGTATTTCTCCAACAATAAAACTGGTGGCAGTGTGTTGGAAATGGTGTTCTAGCCCGTTCAAAAAAAAAAAATATAACCAGTTTCCTAATGTCTCATTATTAGATTATTTACAAATAAAAAAAATGGCCGATTGGTTTTGTTAGTGAACAATTTGTGTTTCTTTATTTCTTATATTTAAACTTACATTTTCTTATATACAATAATCAATTTTGCAATGGCTTTTGAATAATTTGCAAACACTTCAAGCTTGATAAATTAACTACTAAGGAGTAGCACAAGTTTGGAAAATGATTTATAAATACATTGGTAAAATAGGTTAAGGAAACGTGTTTTATTGTGCAAAGTATAAGTACACATGATACTTGTTTCTATTTATCTGCCATAACTTATGTCTGGAAGTTGCACCATATCTCTTGTATATAACATGATCATAATTACTTCCAGTTTGGAGACTCCCAGAAGTTACGCCTTGTCCGCATTTTACGCAGCACTGTAATGGTGCGTGTGGGTGGTGGCTGGATGGCCCTCGATGAATTCCTCGTGAAAAATGATCCCTGCAGAGGTAAATATAGCACTTTATCTTGTTCACATATGAAACCAACAAACAATCCCAAATGTATAACAACTTTTGTAATGAGTGTTCATTGCTGCTTACTTGTGAGCTGATTTTAGGATTATCAGAATTAAAAAGTCTTACTGTCTCTCAAAAGGTACATTGTTATGGATTTATATTTAATATGAAATTAACATTTAAAATCACAATTCTTAGTATTATTTATAAATTTTCATGAAATATGTTACACTTGTGCATTGAATTTTGGTGAGTCTGTGAAATGTTGCGAAACTTGTTCTAAATATTGTGCATGATTTTATTGTGCCAAACTCTTTCACAGTACATGTATCTGTTTTCCCTGTCAAAAACTGCAATGACAGCTAGTATCTTTAAAATGCCTCATGTAAACTTATGGAAGATTACTGTAAACTAACAGAAGATTATATTAAACTGATGGAAGATTAAGGCCCTATTGTTACCACAACTATTTATAGGGCCCATCACCCAAGAGATGATCATGACATGCCTAGTGCCATGTACTTCACCCCCTAAAATAAAGATAGCAGGACCAAGACCTAAAGGTCTGGTAACTTAACTGTTGTCACATTTTCTGTTGCACCAACTATGGGACTGTCAGTTACTCCAGCATGGTACATGTACACATGATATGATACGACAAATTTGTGTTGCCCAGTTGTATGGCCAGAGTTGGGGTCAGACTACTGATTTTTGTGTGTGTTATGTAAATTTACTTTAGACAGTATTAGTTTAGTTATTGGTTAGCGACCTAAAAGTAAACATGAAGAATGGCTATTGATTGTCCAGAAATAACTATGTACTACGGCACACAAACAGTAGGTTTGTGAAGGTGGTTCTTATCTGAAACAAAATAAAAAATTAGTATATTTCATTGTATTTGATTCACAATGTCTCTGTGAAAAATCTTTAATGAATTTGATTTAAACTGGGCTGCATTAAAGCTGGCATATTTCGTAATTTTGGTAAGAATAGAAATGCACTTTTCCTGTTGTTTAATATGTTTTCATCAGAAGTGATACATATCATAGTTTGTGTGGCTTGCCCCATATATGCCTCACACAGGAAATACCACAATACATTGCCATTTATATGCATAGACTGAAAGTATACCCACTAATACTATTCAACAGTGGTAACCACAATAACTGAGTTGTTTATAATGTTTTCTATCACACAGTAGTAACAGTGTTTTCTCAATCAGTTATATAATTTCAAGATTAATCTTCTATCACTTGTTTATTGTCACTCATATTGTAGCAAGAGAAATAGGTATGCTCCGATGTATTTGTGTCTGTCTGTGTCCTACTTGCTAAAATAATTCTCCCCCACAAGTCTTTTATCACAGTTTCCTCTTAACATCCTCAGCTACAACAGGTCATGTTTAAGTTTTAATTAGAAGACATAGACCAACGTCATGCTTTTGTTTCTTTTTAATTTACAAGTTTTAATCATAAACTTTATTTGGTATTGACTTTCATTAAACAAAACACATTTACAAAAGTTGTAAGAATCAGTAATTTGATTGAGAAGGACAAATGATATGAATGGGTTTGATGGTGGAATTGTAAGGGTAGCTAGGAAACGTTTGACCTGTTTTATAGGAGATGTTGTGAGAGAACTGTTGTAACTTGAGCTGCGAGAATGGCTACAATCAAATCTGTGCTATCATACATGTCTACTAAAGGTTAAACACTGGCTTCCAGTTATGGCTTCAATGTTTTATTTATACATGCTAAACTACAAGCGTTTCTATACTACGATTTACAGATTTATTGTTGCAGAGCACAAGGAATGTGTCAAACATGCAGTTCACAAAGCTTATTCCAATTACTTTTTAATTGAATACATTTTGGGCAATTTTATTTTATTTTTATTTTTTGTCATTTTATTTATGCTTTGCACTTTTAATTTCTTTGAAAAAGAAAAGAAAAAAATGTTTGTTTGTTTGGGACATCTTTAAAGTTATGCCCCTTGCCCTAATATGGGTCTATGAACATATTGGGGGTATTTAATATTCACATCATGTAGATATTATATAATTTTAAAAATGGGGTTAAGTAAAAATTCATGTGCGTTCTTTTAAACATTTCCTTCTGTAATATGCTGAACAGAAATTTAATCTTAATTCTGTCTTGACCATACAAAAGTAATATTTTTTGATTGGGGAAGAGGGTGGGGAATTGCACCTCAGGGATGTTTTTTGCTGATGATCAGTGTTGTTTTTATATTTAAATAATTTTGGTGATATTTTGAAACTTAAAATAGATTTGTGTAGCTGCTGCGCTGCTTTATGTGATCCACCAGCCTGCATAAACGTTCTGTAAAACATCCACACTTATAATGGTGACCACATCATATAGATGGAAGACATGTATATCAGCACATATACCCACCCTTGTGTCACCTTGTATTATTCAATCATACAAATCTTATCATTTTTACATGGAGTTACTATTTACAAAATTTTATTTCAATGAATCACTTTGTTTTTTTCATAGCATACTGTTTACAATTTTTTTTCAGTATTACCAAGAGTTAAATGCTAACATTATAAGACCTAGGTTTATTGATGGTCATTGTTTATATACAGTAATACTTGTATATTTGTATATACAGAAATATTTGTATATATTGTATATACAGTAATACTTATATATATTGTATATACAGTATTACTTGTATATATTGTGTATATACAGTAATACTTGTATAATTATTGTATAATTTCAAGCAGTGCATAAAAATGCCACAGAACTCTGAATGATTTGAAATAATGACATAAACGGGAAACTGTATTTGAAATGATGAGATTTATATGAATGTTTGTATACCAGACCAGGGATGTATTCATACAGTACCTATAATATTTCCAAATAGCCAAGACAAAATCTGTGCAGTAACTTTAATAAACTGATGTGTTATTTAATTAATGTACTACAATGTTATTAACATACATGTTTGTATATAAATGTACACTATACTTCTGTATTCCTTAATTAAGTCTAGTTTGTTTCTTAATCACCTGAAGAGTGTCCTAATACAACAATTGTTCTTCTTAACTATGTACATTTTGCAGGTTAAGGGTTGTATATTTTACATAATTAACTTAATTTGTGTGTCTTTCAATGATAAATGTTTGTAATTAATTAATAGCATTGTTAACTTTTGTAAACAGATTGCCCATTCGTTGTCATTTTCACAGAGGAAGGTATTTTATTGGCTGGTTGTCTGGCCTATTACAATGCTTGTTCCAAGTTGGTGACAGCCCCTTGATTTGTTTTAGTTAATTTGATTGGATGAGAGATTATGTCAGATATAGGAATGTCTTTATGCTTGGTTTCCTTCCTTGGTAGATGGAGCAGTGAGGTAGTGATTCTGACACAAGCTTACTATTGGATGATTTTGGTGTCATGTGCATGTCTACTCCCTCCCCTGGTATCATGTCAACAAATCAAATCTCTTTATTTTTGTTCAGAGACTTTTGTGTAAAAATGTGGTAAAAGTATACTATTACAATCATGTAGGTTACAATATCCATCAGTCAGGGTTTATGTTGTTTGTTCAGAAGAGTTTAGTATGGGTAAAATTAGGAAATGTGGTCTTCACATATCATACCTGCATTGTTAAACAGTATATAGAGGATGGCTGCCAGATTTAGTTTAAACTTATTTATTTTACTTTGATCGTGAAACAAGTTCTTACAACTTAGGCAAATCAAGCTTGAAGTCTTCCTGGTTAGAACCAGTACTAAGCATATGCAGAAAAAGTGTCTTGCTCAAGAACACAACACATAACCGTGGCGGAGGATCGAATCTACGACCCTCTGGTCATGGGTTCGGTGCTCTACCACTGGACCGAGTGCTCCACACAAAATTGCAATAATGTGTAGTCTGATCAAATTATTCTATTTTACTTTTCATCACATGTTACAATCATGTACACTTAAAAATTTATGAAACAAATCAAGGGCAGATTATACTGAGGTGCCGTTATTATTGACTTGTAGCTTGCAGTTTATGTCAGTGTTACGATGTGCCAACACTGACCCATGTCAGTCTGCTAACTCAGTCCGGTCAGGGTCTACATTGTTTGGCCGCTAAAGATTTAATTGTAAAACTTTATAAACAACTAATGCAATAGTTAAGAAACAAAACTGTTATATTCCAACTAAAAGTGTTAAAACATTTTGATTTTCTGCCATTGAAATTTGGTAATCGATTCCTTGTTTACATTAAATCTGGTAAAACATCTACAGTGGTGACCTACAATAATGCTTTGAAGATTTGAGACAGTGACAACATGTTTAACATTTACTATTTGTGCCTCTGTGTAGATTATGGGAAGCTATTTATGACCCATTTCCGCAGTGAGTATCGATGTACCGACAGTCACGGAGCCAGGGGTACATATTGTTGTCAACACTTACATTGTAGTCAATTTCAACTGTCTGTCTGTCACTTGCAGCTTGTACAATTTAATGCATGTTTTATTTTGCTTGTGTTGTGTGTACAATGTTTGTACCATGTGTTTATTAGAGGTGGCTCAACCCCTTTCATGATATCTGCAGTTAAGGACTTACATGTGTATTGTTATATATATACAGGGTTTATATGTAGAGGTATTATGCTACATGTATATTGTAAAAAGTATGATCATAACAAAACACAAGTGCAGAAATACATGGTGGCCATGAAAATGTGCCAGGCAGTTACAAACAGTAACATGCATAGATTCTAAATACCAGCTAGACAACATCACACATGTACAATAAGTAACATGCATAGATTCTAAATACCAGTTAGACAACATCACACATGTACAGTAACATGCATAGATTCTAAATACCAGCTAGACAACATCACACATTTACAGTAACATGCATAGATTATAAATACCAGCTAGACAACATCACACATGTGCAGTAACATGCATAGATTCTAAAAACCAGTTACACAACATCACACATGTACACAAAGTAACATGCATAGATTCTAAATACCATCTAGACAACATCACGCATGTACAGTGACATGCATAGATTCTAAATACCAGCTAGACAACATCACACATTTACAGTAGCATGCATAGATTCTAAATACCAGCTAGACAACATCACACATGTACAGTAACATGCATAGATTCTAAAAACCAGTTACACAACATCACACATGTACAGTAAGTAACATACATAGATTCTAAATACCAGCTAGATGACATCACACATGTACAGTAAGTAACATGCATAGATTTTAAAAACCAGTTAGACAACATCACACATGTACAGTAACATGCATAGATTCTAAAAACCAGCTAGACAACATCAAACATGTACAGTAAGTAACATGTACAGATTCTAAATACCAGCTAGACAACATCACACATGTTCAATAAATAACATGCATAGACTCTAAATACCAGCTAGACAACATCATGCATGTACAATAACATGCATAGATTCTAAATACCAGCTAGACAACATCACACATTTACAGTAACAT
Source organism: Panopea generosa (assembly GCA_029582155.1). Lineage (NCBI taxonomy): Eukaryota > Metazoa > Mollusca > Bivalvia > Adapedonta > Hiatellidae > Panopea > Panopea generosa. Next base: position 37,173,666 of record CM055901.1, on the reverse strand, counting down.
GCATAGATTCTAAATACCAGCTAGACAACATCATGCATGTACAGTAACATGCATAGATTCTTAATACCAGCTAGACAACATTACACATGTACAGTAACATGCATAGATTCTTAAAACCAACTAAACAACATCACACATGTACAGTAAGTAACATGCATAGATTCTAAATACCAGCTAGACGACATTACACATGTACAGTAAGTAACATGCATAGATTCTAAATACCAGCTTGACAACATCACGCATGTGCAGTAACATGCATACATTCTAAATACCAGCTAGACTACATCACACATGTACAGTAACATGCATATATTCTTAATACCAGCTAGACAACATCACACATGTACAGTCTTCATGTATGTCTATATTTATTGTCTATTTGATATATGTAACATAAACAACACATGTTGTCTATATGATATATGTAACGTAAAGAACATGTGTTGTCTATACAATATATGTTACATAAACAACACATGTTGTCTATACAATATATGTAACATAAACAACATGTGTTGTCTATATGATATATATGCAACATTTACAACACATGTTGTCTATACAATATATGTAACATAAACAACAGACAATAATAACAATAGACCAAAAGTTTAATGAAGTAATGAATGATATATATCCTCATCAGACAAAAATCATTCACCTAATGATACATTCCTGCGGTCTTCTGTAGAATTACTGAAAAACACATGCACGCGTGCGCATGAATGCACGCGCGCACACACTTGTCCATCAACTGTAAATATTATATCCCATAATATCCATTCAATATGCCATACGCTGCACTAAGTGTGAGCACATAAACAACCTATCGGACAAAATAATTTCATTGTTGTCCACACACCAGGAGTGTGTTGCCAATTGCAGGATCGAGTAATGGTCTTTTGTAGAAAGGTTTTCTTCATAGACAGGTTTACCTATAATACGGTGTTGTAGATGGAGATATTAAGCTTGGTTTTATTTTCAGCCGTGGTACACTATAAGGGTAAGGCAGCTCGACGTGTGATTCATGTAATAAATAGACTGCTCTACCTCACAAACGCTGTCAATATACTGTCTATAACGCTTCATTGTTAATAGTCTTGTACTGTACCCAATCTGCTATATAAGGTCGTATTCACATACCTACCAAACTCTTTTGATGTGAAAACAGCTTCATTTTACTTGTTCATGCTTCCAGATTAAACTTATAACTAAATTAAGAAAAATATATATATATTGTCTAAAAATTATATTTTTTTAAATAATATGACTGGTATGTCCAGCTTCATTCAGAATGGTTCCAATGATGGGAATTATTTTCTTTGAAACTAGTTACCAGTAACTACAACACATAACAGCTTGATTACAATACCATGAGAATATTATGTTATTTTCTATCAAGTTGATCCATAAGAGAAGTTACATGAAGTTCCATACAGTACATAGGTGTGAATTATGAATACCCATATAGTTGATTGGTTTCAGGCTTATCTCGCTTTCTGTATTTCAGACATCGAGATCCCCAATATTATTTTAATTTTTGGCTGACAATTTATTACAGCTATGTTTATAACTATTTAATAATTTTTTTAACAACTATGTTTCATTTCAACAGTGGGAGTTTGGCGGAACCGTTTCCGGTTCAGATATCGTGGAGCATTAGCACAGGGTTGTAAATATGATAGTGAATCACTGTTGTGGCCCTGGCTACCTATATCTGGAATGAAAATATTTATTGTTGTTCCCTGTTTGGCTCTGTAAAGGCAGATTATAATGGTCGGCTATTTAACACATTTAGCATTGGCTACTTGTATGTCAATGTTGGAATGAATATATCCATTCATTTCATTCAATCATTAAAAACATATTATTCAAAAACCTACTAAACTGTCACTCAATAAAATAATTTACAGTTACTAATCTTGTAATGTTAGCATTACACGTCTTCATCAAGAAATACTAATAAGAACATTGATACTATAAGTCACAAGCATCACCATCTTGCTTGTAGAAAATTTAAATGCTAATTCTCCATATGATTGTTTAACAGTGGAGTTGTTAAAACGTTTTACAATACTTGTCTCCTTGTACACATTTAAGATGCATCGTGACCATCAAATGTTTAGTAAGATTATTCATGTTCTGTTATGTTGCCAGTTTGTTTTGTTTGTAATTATTATTGTACATGCGTGTTTTACCCAGTGATCCAAGACATAGAAAAGCAACTGTTTTACTCTGATGGTTGTGAATTCCTCCCAAAAGAATGTGATATATGTAATCTGTATCATGTTGAAAAATACATTCAACACCAAAATATTGTCAGTAGGACACAACATACAAAATTTTACTCTGTTGCTCAGGATATTTGCTTCAGCCAATTTTTTTTATTTTGCGGACTTAATTTATGAAGGGAAAACATTAATTTGATTTACTATATTATTTACCAATAAAAAGAAATGTACTGCCACTTATTTATCCCTATTCATTCAGAGGTCTTCCTCCACTGTTAAAACTGGATATTTCATATATAACTAGTGGTGTTAAACCCTACTAAAAAAAAAACATGTGACATAATATACATAGTATATGCTACTGAAATTATTTTATAAACAAATATTTTTTTGGGGGGAAAAAGCACTCTAAACAATAATTACAAAACCACTAAAAAAAGTTTGGCATAAATACATTTGTCCTAGTTGCCCCTCCTATTTCCCCAACTTGAAGGGCTGTTATTATTGTTTCTTATGTTAATTACTTTGTTTATATGCATGCATGTTGATTAGGAATATTTAGAGAGGCTGCTGAAGTTTACGTTAGTTTTCCAAGTATTTATAATTTTATATGATCATTGTTTTTTGTGTTGCTGTATATGTATCTGTATATTAATTGTTTGAGATTGTAATATGTGACATTAAAATGCCAGATGGTATTGTTTAGCATTTTGTTTATACAGTGTTGACATTAAACATGAAATAAACAATGTTTGTATGATATATACACTTGTATATAGAATGTCTGCTACACCCTCAATTAACCATATTTATAAGGCTTCTGTAAAGTTTCAGCCAGTTAATAATTAATGGAAATTTTATATTTGTAATACAGCGAATATCTGCCCCTCCCACAATTATTTCCCTTGGGATAGTTTGACTTTTAATGGGTAGAAATAACTTTTCTGCTACATATTTTGACAATAGGTAGGATATAATTTGTCACCTGATACTCCCCTCCCCGCTATTCTGTTATATGTTTAACTTCCAGAGTAAGGATTCACTTACTGTTTGTTACCCCAACATGTATTTGGACTATTTTTTTTATTTAAGAGTGGTTAGGTTTGATACCTTCCCCCCTACATATGTTGACATCCAGGGGAGAACTTGGCTTGTTGATTTTACCATTATTTATGATGACTAGTTTATGATGAGCAGATATTCGTGTATGTATGGAACATGTAATACATGTCTATAAAGGAACAGTTTACTTGATACACAAATCAACACATACTTCTTGTAATGAGTAACTATCTGATCTATTTCTTAAGATTTAGTAAAGCTTTACATTTCTTACAATAGTCATGTGTTTAATGAACTTGATGTATGGTTTATATGTTGGGTTATCTTATATATATATATATGTATGGTGAAAATATGTCATCATTTCTGAGTACCAATGGGAACATTGACAACATGCTTTTTTCTTTTAGCCAAGGGAAAAACAAATGTGGAACTAAGGGAACAATTTACGCTGGCAACTGGAGTCAGTCAGTCGATGGCAGGCTTTACAGCAAAGAGTCCAAGTGGGAGCTCATATTCTGGAAGTTCGACATACTCGGGTGCCACTTCACCCTGGAGTGCAAGGTCACCAAGTTCTGCCAGTGGGCCTATAACAAAGGTAGGGAATTATATCATATAGACCATAATTATATACTTTTCAATTTCTTACCTAATTAAAATGTCTTCCTTGTTACTGCAAAAACAGTTTCAGGAAATCCTTACAAACCAATAGGCTCAATACTTTACCTTGCACAACAATTGACAGTTAACCTGACATGGATCAAACAATGTTGATATCAAAAGGAAATATATACATGGTGTATGTGACTCAAAAATGCACACCAGTTGTCTAGGACAGATTCAGACTATTGTATGGTAGTCAATTTTCATGTTCATTCTAATTGCTGATTTGTCAGATAAAACTTTTCAAATCAGCTGCTTAAACATGTTAAGACCGGTGCTCAGTTTTCATTGGCTGGTCCTTGTCAGTTTCTTTCTTACAAGGCTGTTTGAAAATGTATAAACAGTCAGAAGAAAAGGATTAAAAAATTGCAAAACAAGCACTTTACTTTGCTATTGACCATTCAAGAAACACTGAGAACATGATTGTGAAAATCCAGCTTGATATGCAGGACAGAGCATATGCAAACCACAAACCAGACCAAACGTCTAGCATTTAAGATTTAAAAAATTTCAGAGAATATTTTTATTTTTTTAATTTTTCCAACCTGTATGTAAAGACATCTGTATATTTATTTTAATGCAATCAGAGGAGAAAATCTAGACCTACGTGTCTAGCCCCCCATCCAAAAACATACTGGGTAAGTTGGTAATGTAGTTTTTGTCTCGCTGCAATGAAGGAGTGAAAGTGAGATTAAGGTATTGCTTTTCTGTTGACCACGGCGGTGTCAAACATTTATATTTAGCTCCAATGGTAAGTTTTCGTTTTTACACTATTTCTCAATAAGTACAAGAGCTAGGACACTCATACTTGGATCATAGTTACAACTAACACATTACATCACATTATACACTACAGATGCTGAGTATGACCTACATTGCTTTGTCCATTGACATTGTTTGATGCTGAATTTTGCATTTACCTCCAACGTTAAGTTTTCGTTTTTACACTATTTCATAACAAGTACAAGTGCTTATTTCTCAATAAGTAAGTACTAGTGCTAGGACACTCATACTTGGATCATAGTTACAACTAACACCTAGCATTACATAATATAATGCAGATGCTAAGTACTTTTTTTTTTCTTCTTTCTTTTTCTTTCTTTTTTTTTCTTTTTTTTTCTTTTTTTTTTTTAGAATATGTTTTACTAAGAAATAATGGTTAAAGTTGTTTTTTTAAATATGTTTTACATGTACTTAGAAATACTGGTTAAAGTTTTGTGTGCAACTACACCAGTTCATATCTCAAAAATCACTTAATGTATTTGATCAAAAATTCACACAATACTTCCTACAATATTTCTTAGTCATTAAACCTACTATACCAAGTTAGATAACTCTTGCATGAATATAATGCAAATTCTTGTGTCATATTTTTGCAAATCGTGGCTGTTACTAAATTCATCAAATCAAATGACTATTATAAATAAACACTCTTTAATATATTATGAAAGTTGTTATGTCATTTCTATGTTACCACTGGATTAAAACTATTTTTGTCATTGTATTTTAATTTTTTTTCTCTCCAATGTGTGTATTAACGGTCAAAGCAGACACGGCGAGCCATATCATTTTGCGATTCTTTTATTATTGGTCAGTTTGCAAGCAAGTTGTTTGATTAATATTTCAAAAATGACATGTAGTATGTATACAATGTGCTGTCATATAAAAAACATCAACAGTTATGTGAGATGTAAGATGCATATATATGTCACATAGTAAGCATGTACATCTGTGTGTGGCAAGATGTTGGCATAGTTACTAAATAGTGCATTAATATTTTCTGATTTAAAACAATTGTTAAAGTCGTTGAATCCTGCACATTGCAGATTTTCTTCAGAATGCATCGGAAATATAAATGTGCATTGTATACACGAACAAAGTATAAGTGCTGGGATGGGCTGTTTTGGTTCACTTACGGTATTATTACTTCAACAGCCAGTAACACCTTTAGTTTAACCTCTCTTTATGGTTAATTTTGAACAGTTTTTATAAATATAAGGGAGACATTAAATTAAAGTGTGAGAGTTTACTAATAGTAACTCAGGGAATCTGAAGTAGCCACTATGATCATTATGTGATATTGTACCAATTAGGTGAGAGAGAAGTCTGGTTATAGTACACCATGGAGACAGAATATGGCCAAGTATGGTCCCGACGGAGAAGTTCACCAGATCATGTCAGGAACCACGTCAGATGGCAGCAAGTATGCACGTGGCAAGTTGAGCAGAGATATGTTGAACAGTCCACGACTGCTTCAGAGTCCAGGTATACATACCCTCATGTTTTACTGCTTCAGAGTCCAGGTATACATACCCTCTTGTTTTACTGCTTCAGAATCCAGGTATACATACCCTCTTGTTTTACTGCTTCAGAATCCAGGTATACATACCCTCTAGTTATACTGCTCAAGAGTCCAGGTATACATACCCTCTAGTTATACTGCTCCAGAGTCCAGGTATACATACCCTCTTGTTTTACTGCTCCAGAATCCAGGTATACATACCCTCTAGTTATACTGCTCCAGAGTCCAGGTATACATACCCTCTAGTTTTACTGCTCCAGAATCCAGGTAAACATACCCTCTAGTTATACTGCACCAGAGTCCAGGTATACATACCCTCTTGTTTTACTGCTCCAAAGTCCAGGTGTACATACCCTCTTGTTTTACTGCTCCAGAATCCAGGTATACATACCCTTTTGTTATACTGCTTCAGAGTCCAGGTGTACATACCCTCTTGTTTTACTGCTTCAGAATCCAGGTATACATGCCCTCTTGTTTTACTGCTTCAGAGTCCAGGTATACATAACCTCTTGTTATACTGCTCCAGAGTCCAGGTATACATACCCTCTTGTTTTACTGCTTCAGAATCCAGGTATACATACCCTCTTGTTTTACTGCTTCAGAGTCCAGGTGTACATACCCTCTTGTTTTACTGCTTCAGAATCCAGTATACATACCCTCTTGTTATACTGCTCTAGAGTCCAGGTATACATACCCTCTTGTTATACTGCTTCAGAATCCAGGTATACATACCCTCTTGTTTTACTGCTTCAGAGTCCAGGTGTACATACCCTCTTGTTTTACTGCTTCAGAATCCAGGTATACATACCCTCTTGTTATACTGCTTCAGAATCCAGGTATACATACCCTCTTGTTATACTGCTTCATAATCCAGGTATACATACCCTCTTGTTTTACTGCTTCAGAATCCAGGTATACATACCTTCTTGTTTTACTGCTCCAGAGTCCAGGTGTACATACCTTCTTGTTTTACTGCTCCAGAATCCAGGTATACATACTCTCTTGTTATACTGCTCCAGAATCCAGGTGTACATACTCTTTTGTTATACTGCTCCAGAATCCAGGTGTACATACCCTCTTGTTATACTGCTCCAGAATCCAGGTGTACATGCTCTCTTGTTATACTGCTCCAGAATCCAGGTATACATACCCTCTTGTTATACTGCTCCAGAATCCAGGTATACATACCCTCTTGTTATACTGCTCCAGAATCCAGGTATACATACCCTCTTGTTATACTGCTCCAGAATCCAGGTATACATACCCTCTTGTTATACTGCTTCAGAATCCAGTTATACATACTCTCTTGTTATACTGCTCCAGAATCCAGGTATACATACCCTCTTGTTTTGCTGCTTCAGAATCCAGGTATACATACTCTCTTGTTATACTGCTCCAGAATCCAGGTATACATACCCTCTTGTTTTATTGCTTCAGAATCCAGGTATACATACCCTCTTGTTATACTGCTCCAGAATCCAGGTATACATACCCTCTTGTTATACTGCTCCAGAGTCCAGGTATACATACCCTCTTGTTTTATTGCTTCAGAATCCAGGTATACATACCCTCTTGTTATACTGCTCCAGAATCCAGGTATACATACCCTCTTGTTTTGCTGCTTCAGAATCCAGGTATACATACCCTCTTGTTATACTGCTCCAGAATCCAGGTATACATACCCTCTTGTTTTCTTGCTTCAGAATCCAGGTATACATACCCTCTTGTTATACTGCTCCAGAATCCAGGTATACATACCCTCTTGTTATACTGCTCCAGAATCCAGGTATACATACCCTCTTGTTTACTGCTTCAGAATCCAGGTATACATACCCTCTTGTTATACTGCTCCAGAGTCCAGGTATACATACCCTCCTGTTTTACTGCTTCAGAGTCCAGGTATACATACCCTCTTGTTTTATTGCTTCAGAATCCAGGTATACATACCCTCTTGTTTTACTGCTTCAGAATCCAGGTATACATACCCTCTTGTTATACTGCTCCAGAATCCAGGTATACATACCCTCTTGTTTTACTGCTTCAGAATCCAGGTATACATACCCTGTTGTTTCATTGCTTCAGAATCCAGGTATACATACCCTCTTGTTTTACTGCTTCAGAATCCAGGTATACATACCCTCTTGTTATACTGCTCCAGAGTCCAGGTATACATACCCTCTTGTTTTACTGCTCCAGAGTCTAGGTATACATACCCTCTTGTTTTACTCCTTCAGAATCCAGGTATACATACCCTCTTGTTATACTGCTCCAGAGTCCAGGTATACATACCCTCTTGTTTTACTGCTTCAGAATCCAGGTATACTTACCCTCTAGTTTTACTGCTTCAGAGTCCAGGTATACATACCCTTTTGTTTTACTGCTCCAGAGTCCAGGTATACATACCCTCTTGTTTTACTGCTCCAGAGTCCAGGTATACATACCCTCGTGTTTTACTGCTCCAGAGTCCAGGTATACATACCCTCTTGTTTTACTGCTTCAGAGTCCAGGTATACATACCCTCTTGTTTTACTGCTTCAGAGTCCAGGTATACATACCCTCTTGTTTCATCAGTTGGCTTTAATTAATAAGACATGTTTATGCATTCACTGTAAATTGGATTCCTTACTGTAAATAAAGCATTGACAAATAAGTAAAAATGAGTAATGGTTGTGATCATAATATGAACATACCAATGCTGCTGGGAAAATGTTTACAACTTGATGAAATTGTAAATGTGTACATGTATATCCATCATCATGGAGACTTTCCAAGTTTGCCTTTAGTTGCCTTTCCTTAAAAGTACACAAATCTATCTATTGTTTTTTGTCTCGGTGTTGTTTCTAAACATTTCATCTATTTGTTCTAAATTGCTCTATTTGTTTGTTTTATAGCCACTCCAGTGAGTCGCAGCTCAAGTCGAGCCAGCACTGGAAGCAGACCATTCAGTCCCACTGGAAGTGAAACCTCAGAAATAAGCGAGCCAGAAGTGTTCACAACAGTTCAAAGTGAAACCAGAAATATTGGTGGTCGCAACGAAACCACACGGACATATCAGACGCACGTTGTGCAAACACGTAATGTCAGCACACCAGTACGTGCACTCACAAGTACGCCAACACGTGCAAGCACAAGTACGCCAACACGCGCACAAACAAGTACGCCAACACGCGCAAGCACCAGCACGCCAACAAGAATGTCAAAAATACCGAAATTGACTCCAAAGAAGCGGTGATGTGATGATTGTTGTTGATGTTTCACCCATGTCTTTCATGATTAATATAGTAGATCTAATTAAAGAAATGCTAATTGCATTATAACTATATAAAGACAGAGAGCTTCCAAACAAAGATGTAAAATTTAAGCAATTACTGCATAATTTGAAAGTGGGGACATTTGAATTACTGACAGTACTTGTAAAACTTTACACTTTGTTTGCAAACTTCAACAAGGCTTCAATCTAATATGATAAAATGGAGTAAACTGAAGCATTCTAATAAAGCGTTGGATCTTGTGCATTTTTTTGTTATGGAAATAAAACTTCTTTGTTAGATTGCTTAATTAGTGCAAGAGCAATATTAACTAGCATTTCAGATAGAAAATATTCAATTATCGGTATGTCAAACATAGAAAAAATCAGCTAAAGGGGGGAATTTTAACTTGGGGAAAGTTTCTTTGTAGTGTGATATAAAAGCAGTTTTCTCTCATTGATTTAGCAAATAAAAACCTGGTATAATATTTAAAGAAGTATACAAGAGAACAACGATTAAATGTAGAACCCGGTAAAGTTTTGAATAAGTTTTTTACAATAATTTGATTCCTGTAGACATAATTTGTTTGATAGAGCATTGAGTTATGGCTGTAGATAATGGGTTTAATGTTGATCCTGAGTTTATTTCTATCACTCACATTCCCAGTGATGTCATGGTCACTATTGTATACTGCTCCTGCTTATGTTTACCTTGTAATCAAAACAGTAAATGCTCGCAGCTTAATATTATGTTGTACTAGGGACCAATGGAAATGTACTAAAATAGTGTAAAATAATGTTGAACATGTAATATTGTAGCAGACAAAAATTTAAAAAAAATGTGGTATAAGTCTAAAAAAAGTCTGAAAGCTTTAAATGATTTTAATATGTGAGGGAAAAGATGGTGTTGGGTAGAGAGAAGATGTGACTGTTGTGTGTGTCAGAGTGTCATTACTGGTGCTTTATATGCAGTGTTATTGTCCATACCTACTATGCATTGCTCATGTGTACTGGTATCTTACAGCAGGCGTAATGTTTGGTTCATATGAAGTTTATACGTCCTGCTTCATTCCTCAATAATTTATGTCATATTTTGTTTATAGTTGATGTCTTAGTTGCCATTGTCACAGTTTTTTTGTATTTTTTATTTTATTTAATTTTCATTATGTATAATAGGTGACCTTATATAAGGTATAAATAGATTTTGCTAGGGGGGGGAGTGAAAGATAAAAAACTTGTATTTTGATATTTGATTTATCATGTATGATTGACAGATCATTTTTGATGTTGACAGCGGAAACTTAACTTTGTTTTGAGAAAAAAATTCTGACAATGTAATTAAGTTTATATTTAATAAGAAAGTGATGTTGTGAAATATTACATATAAGATCAGACAAGGAGATTTGATGTTTTTCACAGTGGTAAAAAGGGTACATTTTGCCTTGATGGAGATCATCAAATTTGATCAAGTGTGTGTTTCGTATAAATTAAAAAAGAAAAGCAATGGACATTTTTGCCAAGTGAAAATACACTTTTGAAGAAAATGGGGACTTACTTTATTTGCTATTTTCATTTGCAGAAATCGTCGAAATGCTTTTCTACTGGATCTTCTGTAAAAGATTCGTAATTGTGCATGCATTAATATATAAATAATCTGTTATAAATAATCAAGTCACTAACTGAACAATGATGTTTCTGAGGTTGTGATGGAGGTGTACATGTTTTTGTTTGTTTTTTCCAATTTATTTTGGAAAGACATCTTTAAATTTATGTGTTATTAGTGATTAACATTAAACGATTATTTTTATAGCCTCAATGTGGGTTGGTTTATATGATGTTTGTATGAACATGTACAAGAAAATAATTTCTCATATTAATATATATGCTAAAAGCAGTGATAATTTTGTATCAAAACTATTAAAATGTATTTACTTGGGAATTGTGTATAGCTGTTATGTTTTACATACACAATTATTTATTGCTTTAAGTTGCCAATTTACTAAACTGGTATATAGAATAGAACCAACCAGTGTATAAAACAGTGAAGTTGGTAGTTCCGACGGTCAAATGGTGAAGAAGTCAAGCTGGTTGTCAAGAGACTTGTAGTGATCATGATCATTTGAATTTAAATTTCTGTGTTTATTGCAGAAAAAATTAATGTATTGCTTTAAATTAATTAGTTTTCACCAGAATTTGTAAAACACTGAGGGTACTCTTAATTTTGAATGCGGAATTTTTATCTATTTTCAATGAAGACAGATGAAAAAGAATGATTAACTGATGAGGTGTCACTTGAAGATTGTCAAAACATTCTTGTTTTGTAGTCCTATAAAGCCTGGTATACTACTTTAACAGAAATATACGAGAAGATGGAATATTGTAATGGTGAAGCTTTGAGACTCACTGCTATGTGAAAGTTTATTGACACAGGTGTATCAACGTAAAGCTTGTTCCATAACACAAGTTTGTAAATCATTTATTGATATATAAAGAATCTCAAAATTGAATATGAGTTTGTGTGTTTATTTGTCAAACCAGTCTTTATTGTTTGTTCATGTGGGAAATAACAGCACTTTCAAAGTTTATGTGAGAAATAGAAGTAATTTCAACATTTCTTTGAGAAACAAGAGTACTTTCAATATTTCTGTGGGAAATAAGAGTACTTTCAACATTTATGTGGGAAATAAAAGCACTTTCAAAGTTTATGTGAGAAATAGTAGTAATTTCAACATTTCTGTGAGAAACAAGAGTACTTTCAATATTTCTGTGGGAAATAAGAGTACTTTCAACATTTATGTGGGAAATAAAAGCACTTTCAAAGTTTATGTGAGAAATAGTAGTAATTTCAACATTTCTGTGAGAAACAAGAGTACTTTCAATATTTCTGTGGGAAATAAGAGTACTTTCAATATTTCTGTGGGAAATAAGAGTACTTTCAACATTTATGTGGGAAAAAAGAGCACTTTCAAAGTTTATGTGAGAAATAGGAGTAATTTCAACATTTCTGTGAGAAAGATGAGCACTTTCAACATTTCTGGGAAACAAGAGCACTTTCAATATTTCTGTGGGAAATAAGAGTACTTTCAATATTTCTGTGGGAAATAAGAGCACTTTCAAAGTTAATGTGAGAAACAAGAGTAATTTCAACATGTCTGTAGGAAACGAGTAATTTCAACATTTCTGTGAGAAAGATGAGCACTTTCAACATTTCTGGGAAACCAGAGTACTTTACTATTTCTGTGGGAAATAAGAGTACTTTCAATATTTCTGTGGGAAATAAGAGCACTTTCAAAGTTTATGTGAGAAATAGGAGTAATTTCAACATTTCTGTGAGAAACAACAGTAATTTCAAGATTTCTGTGAGAAACAACAGTAATTTCAACATTTCTGTAGGAAACAAGTAATTTCAACATTTCTGTGAGAAAGATGAGCACTTTCAACATTTCTGGGAAACCAGAGTACTTTCAATATTTCTGTGGGAAAAAAGAGTACTTTCAACATTTCTCTGGGAAATAAGAGCACTTTCAAAGGTTATGTGGGAAACAAGAGTAATTTCATTATTTTTGTGAGAAACTAGAGTAGTTTTAACATTTCTGTGGGAAACAAGTAATTTCAACATTTTTGTGAGAAAGATGAGTACTTTCAACATTTCTGGGAAACCAGAGTACTTAAAACATTTCTGGGAAACCAGAGTACTTTCAACATTTCTGTGAGAAAGATGAGTACTTTCAATATTTCTTTGGGAAACCAGAGTACTTTCAACATTTCTGTGAGAAAGATGAGTACTTTCAACATTTCTGTGGGAAACAAGTACACTTTCAACATTTCTGCGGGAAACAAGTACACTTTCAACATTTCTGTGAGAAAGATGAGTACTTTCAACATTTCTGTGGTAAATAAAAGCAATTCAAAATTTCTGTTGGAACCATGAACACTTTCAACATTTTTGTGGGAAATGAGCACTTTCAACATTTATGTGGGAAATAAATCCACTTCAAAATTTCTGTTGGAAACATGAACACTTGTGTGGGAAAACAGAGTACTTAAACATTTCTGTGGGAAACAAGAGTACTTTCAATATTTCTGTTGGAAATGAGAGCATTTCAAAATTTCTGTTGGAAACATGAACACTTCAAACATTTCTGTGGGAAAACAGAGTACTTTCAACATTTCTGTGGGAAACAAGAGTACCTTCAACATTTCTATTGGAAATGAGAGCACTTCAAAATTTCTGTTGGAAACATGAACACTTCAAACATTTCTGTGGGAAAACAGAGTACTTTCAACATTTCTGTGGGAAACAAGAGTACTTTCAACATTTCTGTTGGAAATGAGAGCACTTCAAAATTTCTGTTGGAAACATGAACTCTTTCAACATTTCTGTGTGAAACAAGAGCACTTTCAACATTTCTGTGGGAAACAAGAGTAATTTCAACATTTCTGTTGGAAATGAGTACTTTCAACATTTCTGTGAGAAATGAGTAATTTCAACATTTCTGTGGGAAACAAGTAATTTCACCTAGTCGGTGAGAAAGATGAGTACTTTCAACATTTCTGTGGGAAACTAGAGTACTTTCAACATTTCTGTGGGAAACTAGAGTACTTTCAAGAGTATTTCAACATTTCTGCGGGTAATAGGAGCACTTCAAAATTTCTGTTGGAAACAAGAGTACATGTAATTTCAAAATTTCTGTGGGAAAACAGAGTACTTTCAACATTTCTATGGGAAACAAGAGTACTTTCAACATTTCTGTTTGAATCGAGTAATTTAAACATTTCTGTGGGAAAAAAGAATACCGGTACTTTCAACATTTATATGAGAAACCAAAGTACTTTCAACATTTCTGTGGGAAACAACAGCACTTTCAAAATTTCTGTGGGAAATAAGAGCACTTCAAAATTTCTGTGTGAAATACGAGTTCTTTCAAAATTTCTGTGGGAAATAAGTGCACTTTCAAAGTTTATGTGGGAAATCAGAGCACTTCAAAGTTTTTGTTGGAAACTGGAGTAATTTCAAAATAATTTTCGATGTTGAGTAAACTTCCATGCAGTAGCAATATCCTCAATTTATATGTTCTGAACAGAACAACAAACCTGTTATCTGACGTTTAATGTAACTGACATTTTGTGTATTTTCTCAAAGAATTTCAAAGCAATTTCTGTGAAATTTGGACTTGAAAAATAAAAAATGTTGTCTATATAAAATTAATACATAATTGTCTGTTAATGTAGGAAACAAATTTAAGAATGCTTTTCAGTATATTGATGAAAATATTGTGTTATAAACAGCTGGCTTTTTACATAGAGCTGTGCCGTACAGTATATGTAGTAGTAATATAATAGTAGCCATTCAGTAAACATACATCATGTTACAGAAGTGATATAACTTACAATTCAGTGAACATTTGTAGTAGTAATATAAAAGTAGCCATTCAGTAATCTTACATAATGATACAGAAGTAATATAACAGTGACAATTCAGTGAACATTTGAAGCAGTAATATAATAGTTGTCATTCAGTAAACTTACATAATGATAAAAAAGTTATATAACAGTGACAATTCAGTGAACATTTGTAGTAGTAATATAATAGTTGTCATTCAGTAGACTTACATAATGATACAGAAGTAATATAACTGACAATTCAGTGGACATTTGTAGCAGTAATATAATAGTTGTCATTCAGTAGACTTACATAATGATACAGAAGTAATATAACAGTGACAATTCAGTGAACCTTTGTAGTAGTAATATAATAGTAGCCATTCAGTAAACTCACATAATGATACAGAAGTAATATAACAGTGACAATTCAGTGAACATTTGTAGCAGTAATATAATAGTTGCCATTCAGTAAACTCACATAATGATACAGAAGTAATATAACAGTGACAATTCAGTGAACATTTGTAGCAGTAATATAATAGTTGCCATTCAGTAAACTCACATAATGATACAGAATTATGTAATAGTTACAATTCAGTGAACCTTTGAAGCAGTAATATAATAGTAGCCATTTAGTAAACTTACATAATGATACAGAAGTAATAAAACAGTGACAATTCAGTGAACATTTGTAGCAGTAATATAATAGTTGTCATTCAGTAAACTTACATAATGATACAGAAGTAATATAACAGTGACAATTCAGTTGACATTAGTAGTAGTAATATAATAGTCGCCATTCAGTAAACTTACATAATGATACAGAAGTAATATAACATTGACAATTTAGTGAACTTTTATAGCAGTAATATAATAGTAGCCATTCAGTAAACTTACATAATGATACAGAAGTAATAAAACAGTGACAATTCAGTGAACATTTGTAGCAGTAATATAATAGCCATTCAGTAAACTTACATAATGATACAGAAGTAATATAACAGTGACAGTTCAGTGAACATTTGTTGCAGTAATATAATAGTAGTCATTCAGTTAACTTACATTATGATACAGAAGTAATATAACAGCGACAATTAAGTGAACATTTATAGCAGTAATATAATAGTAGCCATTCAGTAAACTTACATAATGATACAGAAGTAATAAAACAGTGACAATTTAGTTAACATTTGAAGCAGTAATATAATAGTAGTAATTCAGTAAACTTACATAATGATACAGAAGTAATGCAATAGTGACAGTTCATTGAACATTTATAGCAGTAATATAATAGTTGTCATTCAGTAGACTCACATAATGATACAGAAGTAATAAAACAGTGACAATTCAGTGAACATTTATAGCAGTAATATAATAGTTGTCATTCAGTAAACTCACATAATGATACA
The DNA here is from genome assembly GCA_029582155.1 of Panopea generosa. Classification (NCBI taxonomy): domain Eukaryota; kingdom Metazoa; phylum Mollusca; class Bivalvia; order Adapedonta; family Hiatellidae; genus Panopea; species Panopea generosa. The sequence goes on along the minus strand of CM055901.1, from coordinate 37,157,364 downwards.
GAAGTAATATAACAGTGACAATTCAGTGAACATTTGTAGCAGTAATATAATAGTTGCCATTCAGTAAACTCACATAATGATACAGAATTATGTAATAGTTACAATTCAGTGAACCTTTGAAGCAGTAATATAATAGTAGCCATTTAGTAAACTTACATAATGATACAGAAGTAATATAACAGTGACAATTCAGTGACCATTTCTTGCAGTAATATAATAGTAGCCATTCATTAAACTTACATAATGAAACAGAGGTAATATAAAAGTGACAATTCAGTGAACATTAGTAGCAGTAATATAATAGAAGCCATTCAGTAAACTTACATAATGATACAGAAGTAATATAACAGTGACAATTCAGTGAACATTTGTTGCAGTAATATAAAAGTTGTCATTCAGTAAACTTACATAATGATACAGAAGTAATATAATAGTGACAATTCAGTGAACATTTGTAGCAGTAATATAATAGAAGCCATTCAGTAAACTTACATAATGATACAGAAGTAATATAACAGTGACAATTCAGTGAACATTTGTAGCAGAAATTCAGTGAACATTTGTAGCAGTAATATAATAGAAGCCATTCAGTAAACTTACATAATGATACAGAAGTAATATAACAGTGACAATTTAGTGAACATTTGTTGCAGTAATATAATAGTTGCCATTCATTAAATTTACATAATGATACAGAAGTAATATAACAGTGGCAGTTCAGTGAACATTTGTTGCAGTAATATAAAAGTAGCCATTCAGTAAACTTACATAATGATACAGAATTAATATAACAGTGACAATTCAGTGGACATTTGTAGCAGTAATATAACAGTTGTCATTCAGTAAACTTACATAATGATACAGAAGTAATATAACAGTGACAGTTCAGTGAACATTCGTTGCAGTAATATAATAGTTGTCATTCTGTAACTTACATATTGATACAGAAGTAATATTACAGTGCCAATTCAGTGAACATTTGTAGTAGTAATATAATAGAAGCCATTCAGTAAACTTACATAATGATACAAATGTAATATAACAGTGACCATTCAGTGACCATTTGTTGCAGTAATATAATAGTTGTCATTCAGTAAACTTACATAATGATACAGAAGTAATATAACAGTGACAATTCAGTGAACATTTATTGCAGTAATATAATAGTAGCCATTCAGTAAACTAACATAATGATACAGAAGTAATATAACAGTGACAATTCAGTGGACATTTGTAGCAGTAATATAATAGTAGCCATTTAGTAAACTCATAATGATACAGAAGTAATATAACAGTGACAATTCTGTGAACATTTGTAGCAGTAATATAATAGTAGCCATTCAGTAAACTTACATAATGATACAGAAGTAATATAACAGTGACAATTCAGTGGACATTTGTAGCAGTAATATAATAGTAGCCATTAGTAAACTTAGGTAAAATAACAGTGACAATTCAGTGGATATTTGTAGCAGTAATATAATAGTAGCCATTCAGTAAACTTACATAGTGATACAGCAGTAATATAACAGTGACAATTCAGTGGACATTTGTTGCAGTAATATAATAGAAGCCATTCAGTAACCTTACATAATGATACAGAAGTAATATAACAGTGACAATTCAGTGGACATTTGTAGCAGTAATATAATAGAAGCCATTCAGTAACCTTACATAATGATACAGAAGTAATATAACAGTGACAATTCAGTGGACATTTGTAGTAATAATATAATAGTAGCCAGTCAGTTAACTTACATAATGATACAGAAGTAATATAACAGTGACAATTCGTAGCAGTAATATAATAGTAGCCATTCAGTAAACTCATAATGATACAAAAGCAATATAACAGTGACAATTCACACATTTGTAGCAGTAATATAATAGTAGCCATTCAGAAAACTTACATAATGATACAGAAGTAATATAACAGTGACAATTCAGTGGACATTTGTAGCAATAATATAATAGTAGCCAGTCAGTAAACTCATAATGATACAAAAGTAATATAACAGTGACAATTCACACATTTGTAGCAGTAATATAATAGTAGCCATTCAGTAAACTTACATAATGATACAGAAGTAATATAACAGTGACAATTCGTAGCAGTAATATAATAGTAGCCATTCAGTAAACTCATAATGATACAAAAGTAATATAATAGTGACAATTCAGTGGACATTTGTAGCAGTAATATAATAGTAGCCATTCAGTTAACTTACATAATGATACAGAAGTAATATAACAGTGACAATTCGTAGCAGTAATACAGTGTTTTTTTTCGGCCATATTTATAGCCGTTACTGGGTCATATTCCTAATGGCAAATAGTATCTGTTTTTCCCTATTGAATGGTAAAAATTCCCAATTGAGAGCTTCAAAAATGTAAATTGAAACTTGCCATACTTCCTTGATAAAATAAAGAAAGTTTTCCCCATTCTGAATTAAGTATGACATTGATTATTTAATTAAATGGCCTGATAAGCAAGTGTACACTTTTTATAAATATATAAATATATTTAATGCAAAAAAATTTCCCAATGTTATGAAAATGCCGCTAAAATTCCCAATTCCTAGGGTATGGGTCATCTTCCCAAAATGGTGAAAAAAAACACTGTAATATAATGGTAGCCATTCAGTAAACTCATAATGATACAAAAGTAATATAACAGTGACAATTCAGTGAACATTTGTAGCAGTAATTTAATTGTAGCCATTCAGTAAACTCATAATGATACAAAAGTATTATAACAGTGACAATTCAGTGAACATTTGTAGCAGTAATATAATAGTAGCCATTCAGTAAACTTACATAATGATACAGAAGTAATATAACAGTGACAATTCAGTGAACATTTGTAGAAGAAGCCATTCAGTGAACTTACATCATGTTACAGAAGTAATATAACAGTGACGATTCAGTGAACATTTGTAGTAGTAATATAATAGTAGCCATTCAGTAAACTTACATAATGATACAGAAGTAATATAACTGACAATTCAGTGAACATTTGTAGCAGTAATATAATAGCCATTCAGTAAACTTACATAATGATACAGAAGTAATATAACAGTGACAATTCAGTGAACATTTGTAGCAGTAATATAATAGAAGCCATTCAGTAAACTTACATAATGATACAGAAGTAATATAACAGTGAGTCAGTGAACATTTGTAGCAGTAATATAATAGAAGCCATTCAGTGAACTTACATCATGTTACAGAAGTAATATAACAGTGACAATTCAGTGAACATTTGTAGCAGTAATATAAAAGTAGCCATTCAGTAAACTCATAATGATACAGAATATAACAGTGACAATTCAGTGGACATTTGTAGCAGTAATATAATAGTAGCCATTCAGTAAACTTACATAATGATACAGAGGTAATATAACAGTGACAATTCAGTGAACATTTGTAGCAGTAATATAGTAGTAGCCATTCAGTAAACTCATAATGATACAGAAGTAATATAACAGTGACAATTCAGTGAACATTTGTAGCAGTAATATAATAGTAGCCATTCAGTAAACTTACATAATGTTACAAAAGTTATATAACAGTGACAATTCAGTGAACATTTATAGCAGTAATATAATAGTTGTCATTCAGTAAACTTACATAATGATACAGGAGTAATATAATAGTAACAATTCAGTGAACATGTGTTGCAGTAATATAATAGCCATTCAGTTGACTTACATAATGTTACAGGAGTAATATAAGTGACAATTCAGTGAACATTTATAGCAGTAATATAATAGTTGTCATTCAGTAAACTTACATAATGATACAGAAGTAATATAACAGTAACAATTCAGTGAACATTTATAGCAGTAATATAATAGTTGTCATTCAGTAAACTTACATAATGATACAGAAGTAATATAACAGTGACAATTCAGTGAACATTAGTAGCAGTAATATAATAGTTGCCATTCAGTAAACTTACATAATGATACAGAAGTAATATAACAGCGACAATTCAGTGAACATTTGTAGCAGTAATATAATAGTTGTCATTCAGTAAACTTACATAATGATACAGAAGTAATATAGCAGTGACAGTTCAGTGAACATTTGTTGCAGTAATATAATAGTAGTCATTCAGTTAACTTACATAATGATACAGAAGTAATATAACAGTGACAATTCAGTGAACATTTATAGCAGTAATATAATAGAAGCCATTCAGTAAACTTACATAATGATACAGAAGTAATAAAACAGTGACAATTTAGTGAACATTTGTAGCAGTAATATAATAGTAGCCATTCAGTTAACTTACATAATGATACAGAAGTAATAAAACAGTGACAATTTAGTGAACATTTGTAGCAGTAATATAATAGAAGCCATTCAGTAAACTGACATCATGTTACAGAAGTAATATAACAGTGACAATTCAGTGAACATTTGTAGCAGTTATATAATAGTAGCCATTCAGTAAACGTACATAATGATACAGAAGTAATATTACAGTGACAATTCAGTGAACATTTGTAGCAGTAATATAATAGTAGTCATTCAGTTAACTTACATTATGATATAGAAGTAATATAACAGTGACAATTCAGTGAACATTTGTTGCAGTTATATAATAGTAGTCATTCAGTAGTAAACTTACATAATGATACAGGAGTAATACAACAGTGCCAATTCAGTGAACATTTATAGCAGTAATATAATAGAAGCCATTCAGTAAACTTACATAATGATACAGAAGTAATAAAACAGTGACAATTTAGTGAACCTTTGTAGCAGTAATATAATAGGAGCCATTCAATAAACCTACATAATGATACAGAAGTAATATTACAGTGACAATTCAGTGAACATTTGTAGCAGTAATATAATAGCCATTCAGTAAACTTACATAATGATACAGGAGTAATATAACAGTGACAATTCAGTGAACATTTATAGCAGTAATATAATAGTAGCCATTCAGTAAACTTACAAAATGATACAGAAGTAATATTACAGTGACAATTCAGTGAACATTTGTTGCAGTAATATAATAGTAGTCATTCAGTAAACTTACATAATGATACAGAAGTAATGCAATAGTGACAGTTCAGTGAACATTTGTAGCAGTAATATAATAGTTGTCATTCAGTAGACTCACATAATGATACAGAAGTAATAAAACAGTGACAATTCAGTGAACCTTTGTAGCAATAATATATTGGAGCCATTCAGTAAACTTATATAATGATACAGAAGTAATATAACAATGACAGTTCAGTGAATCTTTGTAGCAATAATATAATAGTAGCCATTCAGTAAACTTACTTAATGATACAGAAGTAATAAAACAGTGACAATTTAGTGAACATTTGTAGCAGTAATATAATAGTAGCCATTCAGTAAACTAACATAATGATACAGAAGTAATAAAACAGTGACAATTTAGAGAACATTTGTAGCAGTAATATAATAGTAGCCATTCAGTAAACTTACATAAAGATACAGAAGTAATAAAACAGTGACAAGTTAGTGAACATTAGCAGCAGTAATGTAATAGTAGCAATTCAGTAAACTTACATAATGATACAGAAGTAATAAAACAGTGACAATTTAGTGAACATTTGTAGCAATAATATAATGGTAGCCATTCAGTAAACTTACATAATGAGACAGAAGTAATATAACAATGACAGTTCAGTGAACCTTTTTAGCAATAATATAATAGGAGCCATTCAGTAAACCTACATAATGATACAGAAGTAATATTACAGTGACAATTCAGTGAACATTTGTTGCAGTAATATAATAGTAGCCATTCAGTAAACTTACATAATGATACAGAAGTAATATAACAGTGACAATTCAGTGAACATTTGTTGCAGTAATATAATAGTAACTATTCAGTTAGTTTACATAATGGTACAGAAGTAATATAACAGTGACAATTCAGTGAACATCTGTAGCAGTAATATAATAGCCATTCAGTAAACTTACATAATGATACAGGAGTAATATAACAGTAACAATTCAGTGAACATTTGTAGCAGTAATATTATAGCCATTCAGTTCACTTACATAATGATACAGGAGTAATATAACAGTGACAATTCAGTGAACATTTGTTCCAGTAATATAAAAGTTGTCATTCTGAAAACTTACATAATGATACAGAAATAATATAACAGTCACAATTCAGTGAACATTTGCAGCAGTAACATAATAGAAGCCATTCAGTAAACTTATATAATGATACAGAAGCAATATAACAGTGACAATTCAGTGGACATTTGTAGCAGTAGTATAATAGTAGCCATTCAGTAAACTTTCATAATGATACAGAAGTAATATAACAGTGACAATTCGGTGGACATTTGTAGCAGTAATATAATAGTTGTCATTCAGGAAACTTACATAATGATACATAAGTAATATAACAGTGACAATTCAGTGAACATTTGTTGCAGTAATAAAATAGTTGTCATTCAATAAACTTACATAATGATACAGAAGTAATATAACAGTGACAATTCAGTGAACATTAGTAGCAGTAATATACTAGTAGCCATTCAGTAAACTTACATAACGATACAGATGTAATATAACAATGACAATTCAGTAAACATTTGTAGAAGTATCCATTCAGTAAACTTACATAGTGATACAGAAGTAATATAACAGTGACAATTCAGTGAACATTTGTTGCAGTAATATAATAGTTGCCATTCAGTTCCCTTACATAATGATACAGAAGTAATATAACAGTGACAATTCAGTGAACATTTGTAGCAGTAATATAATAGAAGCCATTCAGTAAACTAACATTATGATACAGAAGTAATACAACAGTGACAATTCAGTGGACATTTGTAGCAGTAATATAATAGTTGTCATTCAGTAAACTTACATAATGATACAAAAGTAATATAACATTGACAATTCAGTAAACATTTGTAGCAGTAATATAATAGTAGACATTCAGTAAATTTACATAATGATACAGAGGTAATATAACAGTGACAATTCAGTGAACATTTGTAGCAGTAATTTAATAGTAGCCATTCAGTAAACTTACATAATGATACAGAAGTAATATAACATTGACAATTCAGTGAACATTTGTAGCAGTAATATAATAGAAGCCATTCAGTGAACTTACATCATGTTACAGAAGTAATATAACAGTGACAATTCAGTGAACATTTGTTGCAGTAATAAAATAGTTGTCATTCAATAAACTTACATAATGATACAGAAGTAATATAACAGTGACAATTCAGTGAACATTTGTAGCAGTAATATAATAGTAGCCATTCAGTAAACTTACATAACGATACAGAAGTAATATAACAATGACAATTCAGTGAACATTTGTAGAAGTAGCCATTCAGTAAACTTACATAGTGATACAGAAGTAATATAACAGTGACAATTCAGTGAACATTTGTTGCAGTAATATAATAGTTGCCATTAAGTTCCCTTATATAATGATACAGAAGTAATATAACAGTGACAATTCAGTGAACATTTGTAGCAGTAATATAATAGAAGCCATTCAGTAAACTAACATTATGATACAGAAGTAATATAACAGTGACAATTCAGTGGACATTTGTAGCAGTAATATAATAGTTGTCATTCAGTAAACTTACATAATGATACAAAAGTAATATAACAGTGACAATTCAGTAAACATTTGTAGCAGTAATATAATAGTAGACATTCAGTAAATTTACATAATGATACAGAGGTAATATAACAGTGACAATTCAGTGAACATTTGTAGCAGTAATTTAATAGTAGCCATTCAGTAAACTTACATAATGATACAGAAGTAATATACCATTGACAATTCAGTGAACATTTGTAGCAGTAATATAATAGAAGCCATTCAGTGAACTTACATCATGTTACAGAAGTAATATAACAGTGACAATTCAGTGAACATTTGTAGCAGTAATATAATAGTAGCCATTCAGTAAACTTACATAATGATACAAAAGTAATATAACATTGACAAATCAGAGGACATTTGTAGCAGTAATATAATAGTTGTCATTCAGTAAACTTAAATAACGATACAGAAGTAATATAACAGTGACAATTCAGTGAACATTTGTTGCAGTAATAAAATAGTTGTCATTCAATAAACTTACATAATGATACAGAAGTAATATAACAGTGACAATTCAGTGAACATTTGTAGCAGTAATATATTAGTAGCCATTCAGTAAACTTACATAACGATACAGAAGTAATATAACAATGACAATTTAGTGAACATTTGTAGCAATAATATAATGGTAGCCATTCAGTAAACTTACATAATGAGACAGAAGTAATATAACAATGACAGTTCAGTGAACCTTTTTAGCAATAATATAATAGGAGCCATTCAGTAAACCTACATAATGATACAGAAGTAATATAACAGTGACAATTCTGTGAACTTTGTAGCAGTCATATAATAAAAGCCATTCAGTAAACCCATAATGATACAGAAGTAATATTACAGTGACAATTCAGTGAACATTTGTAGCAGTAATATAATAGTAGCCATTCAGTAAACTCACATGATAATACAGAAGTAATATAACAGTGACAATTCAGTGAACATTTGTAACAGTAATATAATAGTAGCCATTCAGTGAACTTACATCATGTTACAGAAGTAATATAACAGTGACAATTCAGTGAACATTTGTAGTAGTAATATAATAGTTGTCATTCATTAAACTTACATAATGATACAGAAGTAATATAACAGTGACAATTGAGTGGACATTTGTAGCAGTAATATAATAGTTGTCATTCAGTAAACTTACATAATGATACAGAAATAATACAACAGTGACAATTCAGTGAACATTTGTTGCAGTAATATAATATGTGCCATTCATTTAACTTACATAATGATACAGAAGTAATACAACAGTGACAATTCAATGGACAGTTGTAGCAGTAATATAATTCTTGTCATTCAGTTAACTTACATAAAGATACAGAAGTAATACAACAGTGACAATTCAGTGAACATTTGTTGCAGTAATATAATATGTGCCATGCATTAAACTTACATAATGATACAGAAGTAATATAACAGTGACAATTCAGTGCACATTTGTAGCAGTAATATAATAGTTGTCATTCAGTAAACATACATAATGATACAGAAGTAATACAACAGTGACAATTCAGTGAACATTCGTTGCAGTAATATAAAAGTTGTCATTCAGTAAATTTACATAATAATACAGAAGTAATATAACAGTGAAAATTCAGTGGACATTTGTAGCAGTAATATAATAGTTGTCATTCAGTAAACATACATAATGATTTAGAAGTATTACAACAGTGACAATTCAGTGAACATTTGTTGCAGTAATATAAAAGTTGTCATTCAGTAAACTTACCTAATGATACAGAAGTAATATATCAGTGACAATTCAGTGAACATTTCTAGCAGTAATATAATAGTAGCCATTCATTTAACATACATAATGAAACAGAAGTAATATAACAGTGACAATTCAATGATAATTTATAGCAGTAATATAATAGTAGCCATTCAGTAAACTTACATAATGATACAGAAGTAATATAACAGTGACAATTCAGTGAACATTTGTTGCAGTAATATAATAATTGTAATTCAGTAAACTTACATAATGATACAGAAGTAATATAACAATGACAATTCAGTGAACATTTGTAGTATTAATATAATAGAACCCATTCAGTATTTAAACTTACATAATGATACAGAAGTAATTAACAGTGACAATTCAGTGAACATTTGTTGCAGTAATATAATAGTTGTCATTCAGTAAACTGACATAATGATACAAAAGTAATATAACAGTGACAATTCATTGAATATTTGTTGAAGTAATATAATAGTAGCCATTCATTAAACTTACATAATGATACAGAAGTAATATAACAGTGACAATTCAGTGGACATTTGTTGCAGTAATATAATAGTTGCCATTCAGTAACCTTACATAATGATACAGAAGTAATATAACAGTGACAATTCAGTGGACATTTGTAGCAGTAATATAATAGTAGACATTCAGTTAACTTACATAATGATACAGAAGTAATATAACAGTGAGAATTCGTAGCAGTAATATAATAGTAGCCATTCAGTAAACTCATAATGATACAAAAGTAATATAACAGTGACAATTCAGTGAACATTTGTAGCAGTAATATAATAGTAGCCATTCAGTAAACTTACATAATGATACAGAAGTAATATAACAGTGACAATTCAGTGAATATTTGTAGCATAATATAATAGTAGCCATTCAGTAAACTCATAACGGTACAAAAGTAATATAACAGTGACAATTCAGTAAACATTTGTAGCAGTAATATAATAGTAGCTATTCAGTAAACTTACATAATGATACAGAAGTAATATAACAGTGACAATTCAGTGAACATTTGTAGAAGTATCCATTCAGTGAACTTACATCATGTTACAGAAGTAATATAACAGTGACAATTCAGTGAACATTTGTAGAAGTAATATAATAGTAGCCATTTAGTAAACTTACATAATGATACAGAAGTAATATAACAGTGACAATTCAGTGAACATTTGCAGCAGTAATATAATAGTAGCCATTCAGTAAACTTACATCATGTTACAGAAGTAATATAACAGTGACAATTCAGTGAACATTTGTTGCAGTAATATAATAGAATCTATTCAGTAAACTTACATAATGATACAGAAGTATTATAACAGTGACAATTCAGTGAACATTTGTAGAAGTAGCCATTCAGTAAACTATCATAATGATATAGAAGTAATATAACAGTGACAATTCAGTGAACATTTGTAGCAGTAATATAATAGAAGCCATTCAGTGAACTTACATCATGTTACAGAAGTAATATAACAGTAAAAATTCAGTAAACATTTGTAGCAGTAATATAATAGAATCTATTCAGTAAACTTACATAATGATACAGAAGTAATATAACAGTGACAATTCAGTGACCATTTCTTGCAGTAATATAATAGTAGCCATTCATTAAACTTACATAATGAAACAGAGGTAATATAAAAGTGACAATTCAGTGAACATTAGTAGCAGTAATATAATAGAAGCCATTCAGTAAACTTACATAATGATACAGAAGTAATATAACAGTGACAATTCAGTGAACATTTGTTGTAGTAATATAAAAGTTGTCATTCAGTAAACTTACATAATGATACAGAAGTAATATAATAGTGACAATTCAGTGAACATTTGTAGCAGTAATATAATAGAAGCCATTCAGTAAACAGGGCTTCCGCTGGGATTCGCCAATGTCGCCAAATGCGAAGGAAATTTTTAATTTGCGAAAGATTTTACCATTTTGCGAAAGTGGTTGCGATAAGGAAATCAACGGCCGATTCTCGTATTCAAATTTTCTAAAAAAAAAACTAACTGTAGAAATAATCTTGGCTAATCCATTTCACTGTCCCCTCATCCCAATAAACAACCATGACAATTAACAGATAAATCAGCACCCAGCTGTGATATCTCCCTCAGGCCATTGCACTGTCACACATCATAAATTTCAACACGTGTAAGATTACCTTAAGCTAAAAATAGCATATGCTAAAAATAGTCACGTGGTCGCGTAGTGACAACCGGCATATTCGTATTTTTAATTATTATATATATTTACATTTTTAAATCATATAGAAATTTAATATGTCTTAAAATATGCTAAACAGGTTTAGAAAAAAATGTTTATGCCAATACACTGTCAAATATACTTTCTTGGGTAACCCCAATTTTTGTCAACAATTAGTTAGTTTCAAAATGGCGGCTTCAGGGATAAAAACAATAAATGACTGTAGATTTTGTCTGTAAAATAATTTTGTTTATAATGTCAGCGATGACTGTTGGTTGTTTGATATCAATACCAAGGTTTTACAATAAGTAGATCTGTTTAATCTGTATTCTCTGTTGTTATAATGCTAATATTGACCATATTTATAGCGAGTCTGTAGTGACACAGTGGGTGGGGTAATAAAGTTATTTAGAAAATGTTGTGGAATGTTTTAACCAACGGCAATTTCAGTCAATACGCTAGCTGGAAATCCATAATTTATGTATTAATAATTTAAAATAAATTGATGTATATACATTTTAAATAATTATAAAATACACTGTATGGGGTTTTGTGAGAATAGCATGCTATAGAAAAAATAAAAGCAAAACAAAATAAGGCCCAAACAGCTGTTATTTATGTGCACAAATGCACAAACATTGACAAAATCAAACAAGTATAGAAACATGACTAGGGCTGTTTTGGTTTTTGACTGCACTCCATTTAAACTAATGCATCATTTGCAATATAAATCAACAACTTACTACCAATCATTGCTTCCCCTAATTATCGACTTCAGGCAATAATAACTAACAAGATAATAATAATTTTTAATAGTATTGCAATATACATTAAAAATTATATTCATAAAAAACGTGTTTAATTAAAATGCTAAAACAAGTAAAAGAAAACATGCAGTAAGTTACTATAACTTATGAGTGGTTTGATAACGATTTAAAGAATGTTGGCCAAGGTATGCAGTTTAGTTAGCTACAAAAATGGCTCTTAATTTGGCTCCATTTTTTTTAATTTGGCTTCAACTTTTCAAATATGGCGAAAGTAGTGGCGAAAAGAAAAAAATAGCCAGAGGAGGCCCTGGTAAACTTACATAATGATACAGAAGTAATATAACAGTGACAATTCAGTGAACATTTGTAGCAGAAATTCAGTGAACATTTGTAGCAGTAATATAATAGAAGCCATTCAGTAAACTTACATAATGATACAGAAGTAATATAACAGTGACAATTTAGTGAACATTTGTTGCAGTAATATAATAGTTGCCATTCATTAAATTTACATAATGATACAGAAGTAATATAACAGTGGCAGTTCAGTGAACATTTGTTGCAGTAATATAATAGTAGCCATTCAGTAAACTTACATAATGATACAGAATTAATATAACAGTGACAATTCAGTGGACATTTGTAGCAGTAATATAACAGTTGTCATTCAGTAAACTTACATAATGATACAGAAGTAATATAACAGTGACAGTTCAGTGAACATTCGTTGCAGTAATATAATAGTTGTCATTCAGTAAACTTACATAATGATACAGAAGTAATATAACAGTAACAATTCAGTGATAATTGATAGCAGTAATATAATAGTAGCCATTCAGTAAACTTACATATTGATACAGAAGTAATATAACAGTGACAATTCAGTGAACATTTGTTGCAGTAATATAATAGTTGTCATTCTGTAACTTACATATTGATACAGAAGTAATATTACAGTGCCAATTCAGTGAACATTTGTAGTAGTAATATAATAGAAGCCATTCAGTAAACTTACATAATGATACAAATGTAATATAACAGTGACCATTCAGTGACCATTTGTTGCAGTAATATAATAGTTGTCATTCAGTAAACTTACATAATGATACAGAAGTATTATAACAGTGACAATTCAGTGAACATTTATTGCAGTAATATAATAGTAGCCATTCAGTAAACTAACATAATGATACAGAAGTAATATAACAGTGACAATTCAGTGGACATTTGTAGCAGTAATATAATAGTAGCCATTTAGTAAACTCATAATGATACAGAAGTAATATAACAGTGACAATTCAGTGAACATTTGTAGCAGTAATATAATAGTAGCCATTCAGTAAACTTACATAATGATACAGAAGTAACATTACAGTGACAATTCAGTGGACATTTGTAGCAGTAATATAATAGTAGCCATTCAGTAAACTTAGGTAATATAACAGTGACAATTCAGTGGACATTTGTAGCAGTAATATAATAGTAGCCATTCAGTAAACTTACATAGTGATACAGCAGTAATATAACAGTGACAATTCAGTGGACATTTGTTGCAGTAATAATAGAAGCCATTCAGTAACCTTACATAATGATACAGAAGTAATATAACAGTGACAATTCAGTGGACATTTGTAGCAGTAATATAATAGAAGCCATTCAGTAACCTTACATAATGATACAGAAGTAATATAACAGTGACAATTCAGTGGACATTTGTAGCAATAATATAATAGTAGCCAGTCAGTTAACTTACATAATGATACAGAAGTAATATAACAGTGACAATTCGTAGCAGTAATATAATAGTAGCCATTCAGTAAACTCATAATGATACAAAAGTAATATAACAGTGACAATTCACACATTTGTAGCAGTAATATAATAGTAGCCATTCAAAAAACTTACATAATGATACAGAAGTAATATAATAGTGACAATTCGTAGCAGTAATATAATAGTAGCCATTCAGTAAACTCATAATGATACAAAAGTAATATAACAGTGACAATTCACACATTTGTAGCAGTAATATAATAGTAGCCATTCAGTAAACTTACATAATGATACAGAAGTAATATAACAGTGACAATTCGTAGCAGTAATATAATAGTAGCCATTCAGTAAACTCATAATGATACAAAAGTAATATAATAGTGACAATTCAGTGGACATTTGTAGCAGTAATATAATAGTAGCCATTCAGTTAACTTACATAATGATACAGAAGTAATATAACAGTGACAATTCGTAGCAGTAATACAGTGTTTTTTTCGGCCATATTTATAGCCGTTACTGGGTCATATTCCTAATGGCAAATAGTATCTGTTTTTCCCAATTGAATGGTAAAAATTCCCAATTGAAAGCTTCAAAAATGTAAATTGAAACTTGCCATACTTCCTTGATAAAATAAAGAAACTTTTCCCCATTCTGAATTTAGTATGACATTGATTATTTAATTAAATGGCCTGATAAGCAAGTGTACACTTTTTATAAATATATAAATATATTTAATGCAAAAAAATTTCCCAATGTTATGAAAATGCCGCTAAAATTCCCAATTCCTAGGGTATGGGTCATCTTCCCAAAATGGTGAAAAAAAACACTGTATATAATGGTAGCCATTCAGTAAACTCATAATGATACAAAAGTAATATAACAGTGACAATTCAGTGAACATTTGTAGCAGTAATTTAATTGTAGCCATTCAGTAACTCATAATGATACAAAAGTAATATAACAGTGACAATTCAGTGAACATTTGTAGCAGTAATATAATAGTAGCCATTCAGTAAACTTACATAATGATACAGAAGTAATATAACAGTGACAATTCAGTGAACATTTGTAGAAGTAGCCATTCAGTGAACTTACATCATGTTACAGAAGTAATATAACAGTGACGATTCAGTGAACATTTGTAGTAGTAATATAATAGTAGCCATTCAGTAAACTTACATAATGATACAGAAGTAATATAACAGTGACAATTCAGTGGACATTTGTAGCAGTAATATAATAGAAGCCATTCAGTAAACTTACATAATGATACAGAAGTAATATAACAGTGAGTCAGTGAACATTTGTAGCAGTAATATAATAGAAGCCATTCAGTGAACTTACATCATGTTACAGAAGTAATATAACAGTGACAATTCAGTGAACATTTGTAGCAGTAATATAAAGTAGCCATTCAGTAAACTCATAATGATACAGAATATAACAGTGACAATTCAGTGGACA